>CM037884.1:37673882-37954258 GCA_021292165.1 Shinisaurus crocodilurus | reverse complement strand
CTGTTGTGATCAGGAAAAGATTTTCCTCTTAAATTCTTGGTGTTTCCCCGTTTACCATCAGAGATTCGTAAAACTAAAAATCACTTCATACATTGCATGAAGCTTACGGGACTCACTGACACAAGGTGTCTAGGAAAGGGTTTGGCAAATTCACAGAGGACAGGTTTATCAATGGCTGGTAGCTGAAACAGGTAACTGGAACTAGGGGCACACATTCATTTCAGGACGATTTGGAAAGGAAACAAGCCCCTGTTGTCATACATCGTGGGCCAAGCCCAAAGGCACAAACGACTCCTGAAGGAGAAGCTGGGCACTCAGTTTTGTTTCTCCTTTGCCCCCAGAGCAGGAGCTAAGTAACCGTGGGTGCGTCCAGATAAGGCTTTTATTCTGCAGTTGCTGGGCCTGATTCACAGAATTTTACCTTGTCTTCCATTTGTAACCCTGCTGTATTTTCCTTCCATCTTTTTTTTTCATACCACAAGAAATCCGTTAATGAGGGAAAGGTGGAATTGCTGCACAAGGCCTTTTGATTGGTACTGCTAGGAGCTGTCTGTCTGGAAGCACCTAGGGCTGATTGAGAGGGAGACAGAGAGCTTTTCTACAAGCTGGTAACGGGCGCTGTATCTACTTTCAGTTTCGTTGCAGAATTAAGATTTGAGCACTACACAAGGTGTGTTCTTTTCCTGCTTTTCTGCTTCATAACCTCTAGGTGGCATGGTGGTATAGTGGAACAGCGCAAATACACAAGTAGAAACGGCCTTCTTTCGCTTTCACAATCAAATGCCGAATTTCCCCTGCTCTAAAAAACTTCACGGAAAGTGCTGGTTACGGTTAGACACAGAACTGAGACTGGAAGGTCACAAGACAACGGGCGCATGATAAATGCCTCATGTAGAAAAGCACAGAGAGAAGGGGGAAACTGCTGCAGAGACTGAACTCGCTTGTCATCAGCACAGACACAGTCTGCAGCTCGGTAAAAGAAAGTCTGACCACCTGAGGGTGAAGAATTTCTCTCTGTCCTAATCCTTATAAATATAATTTGTTTTTGATCTCCGTTTCATTCCTATGCAGATGTTCTTAATCTTCCTTTTCACTGGTGATTTCTTCCACAATTAAATCTATTCCACTGTCAGGATGGCTTATTCTGATAATTGGCTACAACATGCAGAAAATGATATGCCAGCCTTGCAGGGGAGTGGGGAAAGAAAATCTTATGTTTTGAAGCATTACATTAATTCTATTTTTTCCCCCTGAATGTCAGCTTGGTCTCTGCAGAGCACACAAAGTCTATTCATGATTATGATGTTTAACTGAAGTGCACATTTCATTCTCTGACTACAAAGGTCTGCCGTGACCCGCATTCTAATCAGCTTATTGATTTAAATTATATGATTTTGGGTTGCTATTATTTGTGCATACCTGATTTAATTTTGAAATCCTTTCGGGCATGCATATTCTGATAATCCCATTCCTTTGGTGGAAATATACTTCTCAAGCAGTTTTTAGCACCGTGAAGCTTAAATAAAATAAAAGACAAGCAAACAATGAACTTGCAGCTCTTTTGTGAACAGGGGGTGAGTCTGTGTACATCCTGGATGGATTTGATGATGGCTCCAGGCCAGTAGGAGACTTAGACACTCACCAACAATCTTTTGGGCACCACACACAAATGTTTCTAACTAACACTCAGTATTTATATAGCACCGTAACCTAAATATCTCTGCATTTCTTAGGGCTGAATTCAATTTTGGAGGAGATCTCGGGGCCCCATTCCAGTGGGGCGGGCCGAAGGCAAAAAGGGCAAGGCCAAAAGACTAAAAATACTAGCATATTTTAGCTGAAAACTTTCACTGCCTGTATCGAAGCCTTAGGCAGGGATGTTGAAGAGTCCTTGGTCTCGAGTCACGAGTCGAGTCACGAGTCTTTGGACCCGGGTCTCGAGTCCGAGTCCAAGTCTTTGGTCCAAAATGGTGACTCACGAGTCCCGAGTCCCGAGTCACTCCCAAAGCTGACTCCACGAGTCCCTATTAAAATCAATGGGTTTTTTCCCCAACAAAATAAGGCTACTTCAGATGTGTGGCTTAAATAAATTCTAGGCACAAGTGTGCCTTTTTATTTCAAAACTCTGCAACTGATTTTGACAAGAACAGACCAGGCAGACAAACCCAAAATAAAAAAAACCAGGGGCAGAGGAGGCAGGGAACCCCAAAGCAGGCAGGCAGAGGCCTTTGTCTTGGACCAATTCAAACTGTGGAACTGGTTAAGAAGAGACCAGGCAGGCAGAGGAGGCTGGGAACCCCAGACAGTCAGGCAGAGGCAGCCATACCCAAAACGTTGAAAGGTTGAATTTTTAGGTAAATGATTTTAAAAAATAAAATCTTCGTCGGCGATCGCACTTCTCTCCACTCCTTCTGGCACAGCCCAGGGATGTTGAAGAGTCCTTGGTCTCGAGTCCCGAGTCAAGTCTCGAGTCCCATTAAAATATTGGGACTCAAGTCCGAGTCGAGTCAGAGGGGGGACTCAGTCCGACTCACGAGTCAAGTCCTCGAGTCCGAGTCCCCATCCTGGCCTTAGGAGAGGCATTCAGCCTTTTAGAATGGGAGGGAAAGTGTGTGAAAAACGGGGAAACCACCAAATGATCAGGTCGGTGGAAAGGGCTGGGGAAGGAGTGTGGCCGTCTAGGAATCCCTGGAGGGCTGCATTTCACCGAGGGCCGGAGGTTCAACTCCCCTGCAGTAGCTAATCCGTTATTGGCATGCCGGGTGCCAGTAGGGAAGCCACTGTACTGTACTCCGTACTGGCTCAGCTTGTCTGAGCGTGGAAAGCTAAGCAGGGTCAGGCCTGGTTATTACTTGGATGGGAGACCCCTCCTCTAGTTTCCTGCATTGAGCAGGGGGTTGGACTCGATAGCCTTGAAGGCTCCTTCCAACTCTATGATCTATGAAAAGGCTTGTGATCTTGGGGGACTTTGATATTCATGCCAAGAGCCACCTTGTCAGGAGCAGCTCAGGATTTCATGGCCACCATGGGCCTGTCTCAGATAATATCAAGACCCTACTTTTTCCTGTTACGTGGGGAGTTTTGAATGCCGTCCACAGCCAATCCCAGCATGTTGCTGCATTACACTCGCCAGCTTGCTGCATGTTTAACTCTTGGTGCCTGTCGCGTGCTGGTTCCGTCTGTGAATATACACACGGTGAGAGAGAGAGAGGAGCAACGGATAAAACTAAAGGGGCACCGAGAAGGGCAGGGAGGGGTCATTCTGTCCATGTCGGGATTTCTCCTGTCCAGGGTAGGCTTGCTGCCTTTCTGAACCAAAGTCTGCTTCAGGTTTTGATGAGCATAATGGTCGAGTTCAGTACAACCTGGGAAGGTGGCTGCCATGGGAACGTCTCACTGTTCAACTTCTCGGCCAATTATGGGTGAAAGGAGGGGTAGGATTCAAACGAGTAAGGAGTAAGTGTACGCCTGATCAAACACAACTGCAAAAGTGCAGCCTGGAGCCCGAGGTCTGAGTTATATTACCTAAAAAAAATCTTGTATGGGAACCAAGTATGAAGGGAGGAGAGTGGTTGAGCGGTGTATCTCGGCTTGCGCCGCCTCAGCCCAAGAGGGCAGAGCAGAAATGCCCTGGCTTGACATGCTGATGGTTTACGGGTCAGATTCTGTTGTCAGGACAGAGTGATTATTAATGACCTTAGCGGCCACTCCCGTTTACACACACACACACACACACACACACACACACACACGTGTGCGCGCATGAGAGAGGGCAGGTTCACATGGCATGGGAACCGTGGGGGAGCAGAAGCCCCCCGCAGTTCCCGTGTCGTGAGAACGCCGGCCGGGGGGCACCCCCGCGGGGTGGCCGCGCACAGGTGGCAGCCCAGAGCAGCTGGAGCTGTGGCCGCTCCGGCCTGTAGGGGCAAACGGCCCCGCCGGGCAACCCGAGCTGCTGCCCCCTAGTGCCGGGAGGCCCGCGCTGCGGTGCGGGGACTGCTGGCTCCACCGCGGTCTGCCCATGTGTGCGGGGCACAGGTCGTCTGCGGCGCCCCGCCGGACCCCGCGGACAGACCCGTGGTGCCTCCCCCACTCGCTGCCTGGGTCGTATGAACCGGCCCAGAGAGAGAGAGAGAGAGAGAGCCTTGCTGGTGCCACTATCTTTTATTGCCTAGAATCCTTCCCCAGCTGCACTGCTCTTTCTTGCCAAACCTTTTTTGCCTGGTCTACTCATGCTTCCAGCAAATCTTGTAACCAGAAAAACTCCAAACTGGCAACTAATGCTACGCAAGGAATTTGAGAGACTTTGTCTGGTTACCTGCCAGGGAACAGCTGCTTTGTTTATGCCGCTTGCGTTGCTACACTTTCTTCCTGGGTGCCTCATGCAAAGAGGCAATCTTAATAAAATGGATGCGAGAGAACCTTTTGCACGGCACTTCTCTGGCTAGCTTTCCCTCCTCCAGCCCCAGCTCAAGGGCACTTCGTCTTTCCAGCAGAGAGAGCTGTGCAAAAATCAGAACTGTTCCTCCTGCAAGCTAGCGAGGGCGAAGGAGGATCACACCAGGAAAAAGGTGCACTGAAGGGTTAATTGGTTCTTAGGAGTTTTGAAGCTGGGGCCACCCAGGGTGCAGGGCAGGACTAATTTAACTGCCCCAGACACACATGCAGAGAGCCCTGGGTGCAAACAGGAATCACGGGGTGGGTGGGTGGGATGTTGCCTAATAGCAGGGCAGAGTCAAAGGAGATCTTTGCTACTTTAGCCTGCCTGAGCTTCTTCTTGTATGTGAAAGTTTGCCTTTACTTTGTAGACTCCGTTATTCAGCAGCCCATGCCAACACAAACCTCGGCTGTGAATCCACTGCGTCCTCGCAGACGTATATTGTCTGCTAGGGATTTTTTAAACTGTTAATAAAAGCCACAGGGGTTGCCCACAGAGAACTCACGAGGGAAACGTCTCCCTAAAGGATAATTTGCAAGTCAGATATGGGAGCTCCATTCCCAGTGGAAGGTGATCCATATATCCACTAAAAAAAATCATAATAAAGACTCTGCACAGGGTTGAGAAAGCAACATTCATTTCTGAGTGTCGGCATCTAGTCCAAAGGGTAATTAATGAGTTCGGGCAGATCAAAGCGTGCGGCGCTTTTCTGGATGCAAAATTAATGACGGAGCAGATGGAGCTGGACCTCCCTGACTGTGGGAGGCAACTGGCAATGGAGCTTCTTTCTGCTGTAATGAAAGAGCAGCTTGTGCTTGATATCAGGTACTGACCCCACAGTCCTGGAATACGGAGAGGAGCCTTTGATTTCTGCTTGCACGAAATGCTTCCTTTCCCCCCTAATGGGCAAAAATGCCCAACGGCTTCGCACGAACTTCAAGAGTGGTGTTTAGGTGACTTTCAAAAGAGTCCATTGAATTGTATGGGACAAATGGATCCTGGTCAGCAAACACCGCGCCTTGCATTTCCCCCTAAATGTGAGTCTTCTCAGAAGGGGAACTGTGCAGGTCCCTGTATTACCAGCAATCCCTGCTGTGACATCTGGCCCCGGGCCCACAATATAAGAGGTTTAAAGATGTTCATAAGGCTAATCTAAAAAAATGCAATATAAACATCGAAAACTGGGAAGCTCTGGCCCATGAACGATCCAAATGGAGGTTGGCCTTTCACAAAGGTTCCATGGACTTGAAGAAGCCCGAGTGCAAGGTGAAAGGGAGGAAACGTGCTAAGCGAAAAGCACGTCAAACGAATCCTTTACAGGACCATCTTCCATCTGGTAACCTGTGCCCTCACTGTGGGAAGCTGTGTGGATCTAGAATTGGCCTCCACAGTCACTTACGGACCCATCGCTAGAGTCTACACAATCTTCTTTAGAATTTCCTCCTTTTATCCCGGAAGACAATCTTACTCGGTCACGAGTGATCGCCTGATGATTATCAGCAATCCCTGCTGTGACATCTGGCCCCGGGCCCACACCCCACAGATACATTATGCACATCTGGATACGCAGTCAGAGGGTTGAGAGTGGCTACTTTTATTTCAGCATTTGCAACAGAGAGGGAACCTTTGTGCAGCAAAGGGAAGGATGTTTTCCCTGCTTGCGTGCATTCTCATATCCGGAGGCAATAAACAGGGCCCCATAAGGATTTGCAGTGGGGAAGGAAGGAGGGCACTCCCTCTCTTAGCCCCCTTTCCCCTATTACAACCCACCCCTACCCTGGAAGGGGCAGGATAAGGGAAGGGAATCTTCTTACCTCAGTTCCTCTCTCTGTTCCACCCACTGGAAGATACGGCTGGCATGGTGTTGCCAGATCCAAAGCTGGAGAACGTTTCGTTCAAGTCTCTTCAAATCTCCTGCTGCAGCGGGAAGATGCCTGGCTGGCAGCCGTTCCTTCTCCTCCCCGACCTGCCCCAAGTGCCCCACCCAGGAGGAAGCAGCAAAGGGGGAAGTGCAGGACAGGGCCAGGGAGGAAGAGGCAAGGGAATCCTAGAATCACAAGAGTTGGAAGGGGCCTAGAAGGCCATCCAGTCCAACCCCCTGCTCAATGCAGGGAGAACAGATGCGGGCAGCCCAGGCAGTCACCCCTCCAAGCACTGACCCGGCTCACACCTGCTTAGCTTCAGTATGTCTACTCAGACACAAGTCCCATTGAGTCCAATGGGGGGGGGAGCGTTACTCACAAGAAAGTGTGCACAGGATTGCAGCCTTCATCAGATAAATCTGCGGCTGGCTTTTGCCCAGCTACCCGAGGATGAATAATGATGTGCATCAGAAAATCTCCTTCTTACCCCACACGGCCGGGACACATCCGTAACTTCAGCCTGTCTGCGCATGTCCCACACCCACCCCTCTTCGATTCTTGTCAATTTAGCCCCAAAGCACAATGGAAGCTGTTGGGGTACACAGAATCAGAGAACTGGAAGGGATCTCAAAGGTCACCTAGTACCCCAAGACAAACGTCCCTGCTAGCGAGGACACCCACATTAATGCCACGGCACCCCCACAACAGGGGGCCATCCAGACTCCAGACTCTGCTTAGAAAGCTCGGACGAAGGCGGGTCAGTGCCACGCGTGGCACTGGTGGTGGGCATGCTGAAGTTCCACAGAGATCCCCAGCTCTTTGGCGGGCGGGGGCAGATCCATGGTACCTAATTAAAGACTTACCTAATTGATAATCAGCTGAAGAAGATTACAGGGCACTTTGTAGGATGAGAATAATTTCTTCTCACCTCTGCACCGACTTCCTTTGTCTTGCATCTTTTTTCAGGCTCCTTCTCGACTCTCAGCTCAGACACTTTCAGCCTTCCTCTTGTACCCTGTGCCCAAAGACACTACTATGGTGTCTTTGGGGATCCCCCTACCCCCCCCAAGTGACAGGTGCTCTCCAAACTTGATCTCTCCCCCCTTCTATTGTGCTCGTATTTTCTTTCAGCGTGTACAAATTATTGGTGAACACTGGAATAACACGCTTTTTTCAAACAGGTTCCGAGACTGGCCTTGTCAAGCTTAAGTTTAGCTCTCGAGCCACTGATCTTACAGTAGGGTGGCAACCTAGACTCGCTTACCTAAGAGTGCCTTGAGCTCAATGTGACTTCCTTCTGAGTAGACCTGCATAGGGTGCTGTTGGTTTTTGAAATCCACCTGGCAGGTTTCAGAGGGGCTGTGCTTGGGGAACTTACTTTTTTTTTTCTAAATTACTTAGATATGAACCACCCAAGCCCTCTCAAGATACACCAGTGTTTCTCAACCTTGGGTCCCCAGATGTTTTTGGCCTACAACTCCCAGCATGCCCCAGCCAGCATAGCTGGCTGGGGCATGCTGGGAGTTGTAGGCCAAAAACATCTGGGGACCCAAGGTTGAGAAACACTGAGATACACCATCACTAAGGTTCTCACCCATCAAATATGATACAATTTGCACTTGAGCCGATCAGCTTGGAATCCCTTATTTAGGTTTGGCAACACTTTGTGAACAGTAACAGCATACAGGTATACCTTTAAAAAGTAACAGCCGGGAGGTCACATTTCATTTTCACAGCAAGAGCTACAACTTTTGTCTATATGACTACCTTGCTGCAGATTAAAAAAACAAACAAACAAAAAACACTTAGACACGAACAAAGTGGCCCAAATATTTGTACAATATGCACAAGAAGCTACATACAGTGTCAGAAAAAAATACCTTCTGCCCTCAAAAGACATCTCAGTTCTTCGGACTGGTTCACGCACGCAGTCAGTCACGCACGCTGCTCAGTCACTCAGCACAGCAGACGTTTCACAGCAGAATAAAAAGCATCAGCAGCGGAGGCAGCATGAAGAAGATTCTCTGGTGTCTGATCTGCAACGGCCCATTCACACATGCAAGGCACCATCAAGTAGGCATCCCGGAAGCATCTGATTAGCCACTGTGGGAAACAGGAGGTGGACTAGATGGACCTTGAATTTTGTTGTATGTTCAACCCTTGGAACAGTTCAAGCATCCTGCGGTCCACAGTTGGGCTACGGCTTTTGCGCCATGCTTTGGACTCATCTTTCTTTTTGCATCATTGCTTGGTCCTGATGTCATGGAGAGGATTGGTGCGTAGCACTGCCACCGCTATGCTTTGCTTTGCAGCGTTGCTTCAGGAATCCTTTGACACCTGATGTGCTCTGCTTCTTGTCTTGGGCAGCACTGGACTGTAATATTTTTCAGTACCACAAACAATCATCTTTTAGTGCTGTGCTGGTGCAACAGTACATTACACGGTGCAAACCTAACGTTGCACAGGTGTCACCAGGAAGTTATGATGGCTTTGCAGGTAGATAAGGCTCACACAAATTTTAGGGTTTGGTGGCAGGTGACTCGTTCCTTTTGTTTGTCACTCCTCCAGAGGAGCTTTCTCGTATTACCTAAGAGGACACACACAGACAGTCCATCCCACCTGCAGAGAGATCTGTATCACAGGGAGAGCCCTGTTGCCCTCCCTGCTTTAGCATCCATGTGCCACAGCACCTGGGCCGTTATGAGAACTGGAGGTCAACGGTGCCCCTCCTGAATCCCCCCGGAGATTGCTTGCTCAGGATGCGGGCCGGCTCTACTGTGACTAGCACTGTGCTGATTCCACCCCCGCCCAGGCACACATCGATTTGTTTTCAACTATTCATTGTGGAGACGGGCGAAAGAAATCGCACCCAAAAAAAATGTGGGAAGGGGTGAGAGTTTCAGATCAATTTCTCAGTGTGTTGGGCTTCAGCGCTTACCTTACTGTAAGGAGGTGGCTGAGGGCTGTGCGTGTGGGCAGTCTTTTACCATTTCCCCCCCAGTTCTGTCCTTGCTGCGTCTCCGGCTCCCTAGAGGACTTAACCAGGACTTCCTCCCTTGGGGTGCTGCTGCCTGCCGAGTGCCTGAAAGCTGAGCGAGGACTCCTCCTCCTCCTCCTCCTCCCAGGGATGGGGACTCGGACTCCAGGACTAGACTTGTGAGTCGGACTGAGTCTCTCCTCTGACTCGAGTCCCAATATTTTTAATGGACTCGAGACTCGACTCGGGACTCGAGACCAAGGACTCGTGTTCCAAAATCAGCTTGTCTGAGCGTGGAAAGCTAAGCAGGGTCAGGCCTGGTTATTACTTGGATGGGAGACCCCTCCTCGAGTTTCCTGCATTGTGCAGGGGGTTGGACTCGATGGCCTTGTAGGCCCCTTCCAACTCTATGATCTATGAAATCTATGAAATGCAACATGGATAGGTTTTAGGAAGTACAGCAAGTTTATTTTTTTAAAATCATTTCCCTAAAATGCAACCTTTCAGACATTTTGGGTTTGGCTGCCTCTGCCTGCCTGGTTGGGGTTCCCAGCCTCCTCTGCCTGCCTGGTCTCTTCTTAACCCGTTCCACAGTTTGAATTGTCCAAGACAAAGGCCTCTGCCTGCCTGCTTTGGGGTTCCCTGCCTCCTCCGCCTGCCTGGTTATTTTGGGTTTTTCTGCCTGGTCTGTTCTTGCCAAAATCAGTTGCAGAGTTTTGAAATAAAAAGGCACACTCGTGCCTAGAATTTATTTAAGCCACACATCTGAAGTAGCCTTATTTTGTTGGGAAAAATAGGGACTCGTGGAGTCAGCTTTGGGAGTGACTCATGACTCGTGAGTCACCATTTTGGACCAAGGACTCGGACTCGAGACCTCGACTCGTGATTCAAAACCAAGGACTCTTCAACATCCCTGCCTCCTCCTTCTTGCTAAAAGGACCTTTAACAATGCACTCAGTAAGTAGCAGCACTGGAAAAGCCCCAAGGGAGGAAGTCCTGGCTAAGTCATCAAGGGGGGCTTCCCAGAAAGCAGAAGCAGCTGGAGAGGCTGCAAGGACAGAATGGATAAAAATGGTAAAAGAAAGCACGTGCCACGCTACCACCACCTCCTTTCAGCAAGGCGCGCACTAAAGCCCTGTGCGTAGAGAATTTTCTCTGAAATCCTCAAAATCCCCACAAGACAAGAGAGGCAGAAAAGCGGCTGCCTCTTTCACAGGGAAATGAAGAGGTTGCAAAGGGGCAGGCAGAGTTTTTCTACGCAGCACTAATTGTTCCTTCTTTGGTGGCGTATTATTCTTGCCGAGATATATATTTGTCCCTCCTACATTTCCATCCATGCCATTTGGGCTAGAGAACACAATATATTCCCTCCTGTTAAATTATCCTACTCCGTTTTTATTTACAACACTGCTTTCCTGAGACCCTGCTTGGTTTAATCTTATTAGAGGCAGCGCCCATTCATCTCTGTCATGTGAGTCCCGTCCTGCATTACAATTGCACACTCATTTTGGTCCTTTGCCAATTGTAACTCATCGCAAGCCATGTTCGCTGCAAAAAGGCACTGTTAATGATATCTATGGGAAGGAGTGCTGCAGCCACAGTTGAAAGCCGACTGTGTTCCTCTCCCACCTAAGCAATCTGTAAATGGGAAAGCTCCAAGGAAGACACAGACACTTCATGGCCAGTTCACACAATCGGCAGGGGCAAGAGTGAAAGCTTTTCCTGGAAGGTCCTTTCTGATGTTTTGGGCGTGTGGGTCATATGTGTGCATGCTTTAATGTTTCCCCATTGGGGTGGGGGAGAAAGCTTCCTACACAGAGGAAAAATGGCACAGAATTGAGAAGGCTACCAGTTGCTTGCCGAGCCAAATTCAAGGTGTTGGTTTTGACCTTTAAAACCCTACACGGCTCCGGCCCAGTTTATCTCAAGGAGCACCTCTAGCAACATCAAGCAGGCCGCTCAACAAGATCTGCCATGGACGACCTTCTCCTTATCCCCATCAGCCAGAGCAGCCAGGCTGGTGGGGACTAGGAAGAGGGCCTTCTCTGTGGCGGCCCCCAAAAGTTATGAAACTCCCTCCCTAGTGACCTTCGCCATGCCCCCTCCGTGATGAGCTTCCGCCGCGCATTAAAAACGTGGTATTTCAGGCGGAAATATGGGGTGGGTTAGGATTTTAAAAAAACAATTCTATACTGTTTTCATTGTTACGTTGTGTTATTATTGCATTGTTCTAATTGTACATCACCCGGGGTGGCCAGGTGACCGGCCAGATGGGCGATTCATAAATGTAATAATAAAAGGCACAGCATTCTCCGTGCCATGCTGCTTTTCAACATATCGCCATTTCCAAATGGATCACTCAAGGGTTTGAGCATCAGAACAGTAGTTTTGTTCATGACCAATGTCTCGCCCGCCCCCCCCCCGGCCCTAGCGCACATGTGCAGTACCTGTCCGTTAAGGGCTTGGGAAGTGGGAGGGGCACGGAATGCTGAGCGAAGGGGGTGGAATGAAATTTCGGGGGCAGCGGCAGCAGCGGCAAAGTGAAGGGGTGCAGGTGAGAAGGAAGTTCAGAAAAGGCGGCCGCCTGGCGAAGAAGAAGAGAAAGAGGCAGACGGAGCAGCCTCCCAGCCAGGGAGGAAGAGCGAACCTCCACAACAGAGGTGGCGACAACGGACCGAAGGAACTGGGACACGCAACACTTGCTGGTCTCCTAACAGGAACACTGTCTTTTTTTGAAGCGAACTGTTGTTTAGAGTTAGAGTTGTTCGTATTTGTTATTTCACTAATATTGTCATTTACTCCAAATCCTAAAGTTAAGGAAATACCGTTAGATCTTCAGTTGTTTGCCTCTGGTTTGACTGCACTCTGCCCCTCCTAATTATAGAAACCTGAGACATCACACATGCACAAACACACACGCATACAGAACATGGTAAACCATAGCTGGGTTTCAGTACACCATTTGGGACCTTCAAAAGGAATGGCGTTCACGTTCACCTCAAAAGAGGATATATAGGCATACACTGAGATGAGCAGTTGACTTGAGAGTCTTTTCCTAACCCAATGTAAGTAAAGCTGATGTACAGAAGAGAAGCAATCTTGGAAGTACATCAGATACCCAAGGAGGGACGAAGAAGCCAATTTGGAACAAAATGCTAACAGAACCAAAACTAAATTCAAATCGTTAGATTTGTATATGAAAATTCCTTATTTTAGGTTTTCAGTTCTGAACTTTTTGGCTGGATGTCAGCTTTCAGACAAAAGTAGATTTTTGAAAAACTCTTCCAAAATGTGATATATATATATTGTAAACATTTCATTTTCACCAAACATTTATAGTTCAGAAACCTTTTCATCCCATCTGCTCCTTCCACAATAGCAGTGACATGTGCGGCAGCTGGAACAGAGGGATGGTAACGAAACCTGCCCGGGGTGGGGTGGGGGTGGGGAGGGGGCAAGGTTCAGGGCTAGAGAATGAGGAAGAGCCCGGCACAAATGCACCTAAGCACAGTGTGCAGCTCAGGATCCAACACTGAAAGTCCATTTGCGAATGAAGATCCGTTGAATGGCCAAAGTCTGACAGGACATCACGGCGGGAACCACAAAAGAAGGGAAGCTCCATTCATGATGGAAGTTAGCAGGCGAGTTTGTCCATCGTTTCAAAGAAAGACCAGTGTTTTTGTTCGAGAGATGGAAACGGAGTCACTCTTTTGATTGAGACGCGTCACGTGGATGAGCAGGTTGCTCAGGAAAGTGTATTGGAATAGAAGCTCAAACTCTCCGACACTGTTTTGGAGTCACTGCGGGAGGAGCCGTTGGAGGTCAGATCCAGAGAGAGTCGCTTTGCTTTGCTGCTGCCTTCCAGGTCCTCCTCTGGGTTGCCAACGACGGAGCAGACCGTGGTCTCCATCCGGCTGACCTTGTACATGCTGCTCTGGGTCTGGAAGTACCTAGTTGACTTCATTTCCAGACCTTCATATTCACTGGCACTGATGAAAGGGCACCACCGGAAAGCATGTTTGAAGCCAATCCTGAACCTGAGAAGGCAGACGAGAGCAGCTGTGTGAAAACCTGGCATGTGCCAAGGGCAATCCGAGAGGCTTTCAGCGCATGTGTTTAACTAGCACTAGTTAATTAGCACTAGCACTAGCAAGGTGAAACCTCACAGATTCAGACCTCAGATTTCCATGGTGCAATTTCAGTCCCATTTCCCCACTCTTTATCAATGTTGCACTGAAACATTTAATATTTCTTGGCCCAGACAACCCAAATTCTGTACCAAGAAATGCTGAATTCCCTGGACTGTGTGTGTATATATATATATAAAAATAGGTGTATAATATATAAAATATTATACACGTTAAGCAACTTTGCCTAACTTATCTTAATTTTCCTGATTTTTTTCTGCAATTTGTGCCATTTTTCATACTTTGTCCTGGTACTGAGAGCCATGGGAAGGGGCAAGGGGTTCCTTGCAGGGGAAAAAGGCGGGATATAAATATAATA
Organism: Shinisaurus crocodilurus; assembly: GCA_021292165.1. Taxonomy (NCBI): domain Eukaryota; kingdom Metazoa; phylum Chordata; class Lepidosauria; order Squamata; family Shinisauridae; genus Shinisaurus; species Shinisaurus crocodilurus. The sequence continues at coordinate 37,940,475 of CM037884.1, read as the reverse complement.
AATAAATAAATAAATAAATAAAATCCTGCCCTGTGCTTCCTGTCATACCTCTGGCTTCTCAGATTTCAGGAGACATTGCCCACACGCTTAGGGTCGCAGCTAGAAGGGCTGGGGGCTTATGATGACAGCGGCATTCCCATGAAATCTGAGACTCCCAGGAAGCTGAATTCTGTGCTTCCCGGCGGTTGCTTTAAACATGCAATTCTGCATAGGCCTGTTAAGCTTTCATAAGTTCTTTGGTTTCTCCAGGAAGCGAACACCAGGTATTCCTTCTGCTGCACAGCCTTCCGCTTATCTGTTTCCTCCTGCCTTGTGCCAACCTTCTTTTCTAACACCAAGGCCCGGATGACTTGAGCACTACCGGGAGTCCTCCAGTGCCATTAACTTCAGTGGAACCTGTCCTGAACCAGCCGGCAGTGCCCGGGACGGCGCCCTCCAGGCCGAGAGAGGCGATCTGCACCGCTCACAGCCAGAGCCCACACTCTGAAAGGTTCTGCAGACATCTCGACTAACCACCCAGATTTAGAACCTGCAAGTTCCAATTTCAAATTCTGGAGTTCAGAATTATTACATTTGCAGCAGGAGCAAAACATACTTGTTTACTTTTGAAATGTAGAAATCTGATTTAGCTTTTGTAAATCGAACTTGAGCACTAGCTGAGCCTATCATAATACACCACCAGGGACGGAGTTTCTTACCTGTCGTTGAGACAGCAGTAAATGATTGGGTTGTACATGGTGGAGCTCATGGCCAGCCACAAGATCGCTAAGTAGACCTGCTGGATGTACTTTTCCTCATACCAATCTGCATTAAAATGGTGTAGGAGGAAGTAGATATGGAAAGGCAGCCAGCAGATCGCAAAGGTGAACACCACAATGATCATCATCTTGACGACCTGTCAGAGAAGGAGAGTCTCTTATGGCAGCAACCACCAACCTGTATCTAGAAGCGTGGAAAACAAAGAGGCAAAAACCCTGTTCATATCAGCTAGCACTGTAGGGGCCTTGGCTGAGCATTATAGGGCCACGAAACACCTGAAATACCTGTGACTGCCCTGTGACCCTCCACCACCACCACCACCTGCCCGCACCGGTTATTTGCATTGGGAGGAAAGCTCCCAGGGGCACCAATAGGAGCTTTGCTCCCAATGCAAATAACCGGTGTGGGCAGGTGGTGGTGGTGGAGGGGTCACAGGACAGTTTATCTCAAGGAGCGCCACTAGCAACATCAAAATACATTGCATCACAACAGGGGGCAGTATATTGTGGCTGAGAGAATTCATCTCCTTTAGCCACTGTGAGGATTACCGCTAAGCTCGGAGAGAACAGACTTGGAAGGGACCTTGGAGATCATCTAGTCCAACCCCCTGCTCGATGCAGGCTCTGCACTGCCCGGTGCAGCTACAGCGTCCCTGGCAGGTGGCCGTCCAGCCTCTGTTTAAATACCTCCAGTGAAGGAGAACCCACCACCACCTCCCGAGGCAGTTTATTCTAGCGCTGAACAGTCCGCATGGTGATGAAGTTCCCCCTAATGTTTATCCAAAATCTGCTTCCCTGCTGCTGCAGTTTCCACCCATCCGTTCCAGTCCTGCCCTCTGGAGCAACAGAGAGCAAGTCTGCTCCATCTGTGGCATGGAGATATGATCGCACTCTTCCAGTATTTGAAGGGATGTCACACAGAGGAGGGCAAAGATCTCTTCTCGTTCATCCCAGTTTGCAGGACACGGAATAATGGGCTCAAGTTACAGGAACCTAGATTCCACCTAAACATCAGGAAAAATTTCCTGACTGTCAGAGCAATAAAACAATGGAATCAACTACCTAGGGAGGTGGTGGGCTCTCCCAGTCTGGAGGCATTCAAGGTGCGGCTGGACAGACATCTGTCCGAGATGCTTTGACCTGGATTCCTGCATTGAGCAGGGGGTTGGACTCGATGGCCTTGTAGGCCCCTTCCAACTCTACTTTTCTATGATTCTATGATGGCAGCCTTTCAGATATCTGAAGGCCGCTATTGCGTCTCCCCTGAATCTTCTTTTCTTCAGGCTAAACACAGGACCATTTCCAGACCCCTCGCCATGCTGGTTCCTCTTCATTTCATTTCATTTCATTTATATTTATTTATCGCCAATCTGGCCGGCAACCGGCCACCCTGGGCGATGTACACAGAATAAAAACGATAAAATACATTTAAAACAATATAAAAAATTTAAAATCTTAACCCACCCCATATTCCCGCCTGAACAACCAGGTTTTTAATGAGCGACGGAAGCTCAGCAGAGAGGGGGCATGGCGGAGGTCACTCGGGAGAGAGTTCCACAGTACAGGGGCCGCCACAGAAAAGGCCCTCTTCTCTGGATGTGCTCCAACATCCCAGTGTCCTTCTGGGGATGACGGCCAGCACCCCTGCTAATCAAAGAGGGCCGGCGCTGCTGTTTCCCTGCAAGTCCCGTCTCCACGGCCCCACTGCCGTTTTGGAACCTGATTTGGACTGAGCATGCTTCCCATCAGGTCAGCCGGCCTTTTCCTTCCAGTGCTCTCTCTTCAGGCTCCTATCTGATTATTCACACAGCCACTTACCTTGCGCTTGGCAGACACCTGCTCGTGGTAGCGGCCTGAAGAGTCCCCTGGTATCTCACTGGCCCACAGCGTGAGTCCAACCACAGTATAGGCGTAGCCTATCACGAGGAGTGGCAAGACATAGCTCAGCACTGTCACAGACATGTGGTACCTGCAATAAGTTGAAGGGTGGTCAGAATCTCACCACAGAACAAGCGGCTTCCTGGAGGGGGGGAGGGGCGGGGCTGATCACCCCTGGCCAAGCGCATCCAGGAGTCTGCTAATCATGGCACGTTCGCCCGCCGTGAGCAAGAACAGTCATCGCGCCATATTTTTAGGCCACAAACTTTTAGACTCCCACTAGCATAGCAACCAAGTAAAACCAGCCTACTCAATTTAATATTTCCATGTTTTCCATTCATTCATTCATTCTATCTATCTATTAAATTTATTAAACATCTCATAAAATAAATGTCTGTAGACCTTTTACAATAATGATACAAATATAAATAAAACCACCAAACAAACAACAACAACACACACAATATAAAACTAATAGATGTGCCAACACAGCATAAAATTCAATACCACCACATTGCAGGGACTAGGATAAGAAACGACTTTGCAGGGACGGAGATAATAAAATACAAGGATACTAAAATATTTAAGAGAGCTGGCTTTCGTGTGATCCCCTTAAGGGGCAGGCATGAATAGTGCCCGTGCCTGCCCACTATTTTTTTATTTAACTTTTCTGTGCCCGCAAGTGTGGGTGCAAATGTCTTTTCTCCTGTGTGTCCCCTTTGCGCAAACAGGGCTCGTGCCCTGAAGCACAACCAAACGGGGACAACTTCCAGCCTTGGCTGGGGCAATGTGCGGGGCGGGGGCGGGGGCGGCAGCCCTCTGCACGTTGTCCCAGCCGAGGGTGGAAGTTGACCCCACTGCGCAAACAGGGCTCGTGCCCTGAATCGCAGTGGGGAGGATGGATGGGGGAGCAGGCATCACTTGTCAGCCAGCTGGACTGATGTCCGCCCCATGCTGCCAACGTGGGATGGGTGAGCTGAGATCGGGTTGGCTGACTTGCGAGTTGACTGACCCCGATCCCCACCTCGTGCCGCCTCTGGCTCAAGAGGAGACTTGACAAGCTGCAGGCGGGGATGCCCTCTCCGCCCGGCACTGCTGCCCTGAGCACAGGGAGGCGGTGCAGGGCAGCAGACCCCTGTCTCCAGCTGGAGAGAGGAGACCCCCCCTTGAGCCAGAGGAAGGGATGTCCTGCCCGCTTCATGCTGCTGCCCCGAGCACGGGTTTGTGGCATGGAGCGGAGAGGGCATCCCTGCCTCCGGCTAGAGAGGAGATCAGGGAAGCCTCTGACAGCTGCCCCCAAGTGCCACTTGGGAACTTTGGGGGCGGCTGTCAGCAGCACACGACCCGCCGGTGGTGGCAGGTTGGAGCCGCCGCCGCCACCACCAGCCCAAAATGGCTGGCAGGGGTGACAGGGGAGCAGGGAAAGCCTCTGACAGCCACCCCCGAGTGCCACGGGCACTTGGGGGACCGCTGCCTGGCTGCTTGGCAAGAGCCGCTCGCTTGTTGTGGGGCTCGACCAGGTTTGGATGACACAACAACCCATTGTGGGTCAAGCAAATCCTACAACAAACCATTGGTTCTTATCATGGTTGTCAACCACGATAAGAACCAATGGTTGGTAACCATGACTGGGCTTGCAAGACACGATAACCAACCATTGACAATGGCTGGTTGTCGTGTCGTGCACACCCGGACCCTCTCTCTTTTTGCAGCAGCTGCTCACTCTCAGCAGAGGCTCGCCAGCTTTGCCTTGTTGATGACTTCAGCGGCGGTGGGGCGGATCCTGTGATCTGGGCCACTGAAGGCTTTGAGGCTCGTCAGCTGTAAGGTGGTGAGGGGTGGTGAGAGGAGAATGCAAGAACAACTAGCCAATTAGTTGCGGTGGGGGAGAGTCCCCAAAGGCAAAGCGCAACATGATTGGCTAGCTGCAGTAGTGCGCTGCACAAGTGTTGGAGCGGGAACTGAATGTGCAGGGGAGAGAGAGAGTGCAATGCGGACCTGCACTGCGAGATTTTGCAGCCCCGAACAGAGCCCAATCCAAGGACCAAGTGAGCCTGCTGGAATTTGCCTTGATGACTGACTTGATGAGGCCTTGCTTGGACAACAGGGTGGCCGGGTGCCCGGCCAGAGGGCGATTAACAAATATAATAAATAAATAAATAAATAAATAGGGAGGGGAATGGGGAGGATGAAAGGGCTAAAATTGCTCCAGCCCTGATGGCTTACAATCCACCCTGTAGGCCCGTCTGCCTACGGGGATACAGCAGAGCGTGAGTCGGAAGATATAGCCTTTGTCTCATGTGTGTAACCGGCCCATGTAGTTCACACAGAGATTCAGCTTTCCCTCCTGCACGCAGCATTTCCAAGCGTCTCGGATTACAGCCAACTTGCAGCTTGCTCGTCCTGTCAGCTCAACTGTAATTAGGAATGACTTCCATAGAATCCACAACAGGTAGGGTTTTTACTACCTGTTTATTCTATATCAGAGTAAATACAATCTCCTAAGTTACAGTCTATATTGCAGATTATAATGCATAGCCAGTGCATAGCCAGTCCAGTCTAGCACACTTCATTACATGATTGCAATAAGTCAGAGCATTAGAGACAAGAGACAAGAAGAAGCACACAGAAAGCAATCCTCCTCTCTACTACACTGGTTACAGGAAAACGAAACCTAACAATCATACTACGTCATCAGAAAGTACAAACCATGTGATCAGCTCATATTTCTTTCCAACCTACTTTTCCCATGAGAATCGAATAGTAGTGTCAGACTCAACATGATTGTTTTTCTAGCCATCCTGTACCTTTCCAAATGAAAACACTTGTGCCACAGCTGTTGTTTTGTTACATGTCCCAACAGAGGAGACCCCCAAAATACCTCTAGTTGACTCTGGCCACACTGCCACCACTTGCCTGGGAGGAGGCCGAGAGGAAAGCCCCACCCACAGCCTGGAAAAGGGCCCCCAGTGATCTTGGTGCTGCTGCTGGAGCCAAAGTGGCTCCTGCTGGAAAGATAGTGAAGGTTGCCACTTTAACACATCCCCTGCTTAGCTTCGTAGGGAAAGTAGAATCATAGAATCATAGAATCATAGAAAAGTAGAGTTGGAAGGGGCCTACAGGGCCATCGAGTCCAACCCCCTGCTCAATGCAGGAATCCAGGTCAAAACATCTCTGACAGATGTCTGTCCAGCCGCACCTTGAATGCCTCCAGAGTGGGAGAGCCCACCACCTCCCTAGGTAGTTGGTTCCATTGTCTTATTGCTCTGACAGTCAGGAAATTTTTCCTGATGTTTAGGTGGAATCTGGGTTCCCGTAACTTGAGCCCATTATTCCGTGTCCTGCAAACTGGGATGAACGAGAAGAGATCTTTGCCCTCCTCTGTGTGACATCCCTTCAAGTACTGGAAGAGTGCGATCATATCTCCCCTCAGTCTCCTCTTCTGAAGGCTAAACATGCCCAGTTCTTTCAGTCTCTCCTCATAGGGCCTTGTTTCCAGTCCCTTTATCATCCTTGTTGCCCTCCTCTGAACCCTCTCCAGTTTGTCTATGTCCTTGTTAAAGTGAGGTGCCCAGAACTGGACGCAGTACTCAAGATGAGGCCTAACCAGTGCCGAGTAAAGGGGAATTATCACTTCCCGCGATTTGGAAGCTATACTTCTATTAATACAGCCCAAAATTGCATTTGCCTTCTTTGCAGCCACGTCGCATTGCTGGCTCATATTCAGTTTGTGATCTACCACGATTCCAAGATCCTTCTCACTTGTAGTATTGTTGAGCCAAGTGTCCCCCATTCTGTAACTCTGCATTTGGTTTCCTCTCCCTAGGTGCAGCACTTGGCATTTATCCCTGTTAAATTTCATTCTGTTGTTTTCGGCCCAGCACTCCAGCCTATCGAGGTCACTTTGAATTTTGTTTCTGTCTTCCAGAGTATTAGCTGTTCCACCCAACTTTGTGTCATCTGCAAATTTGATAAGCATTCCCTGTACCTCCTCATCCAAGTCATTAATAAAAATGTTGAAGAGCACCGGGCCCAGGACCGAGCCCTGTGGTACCCCGCTCGTTACCTCTCCCCAGTTTGAAGCTGAAGTCTTGCAAAGTCTACCAAGTCTGTTAGATTGGACCCATTGAGCAGCTCAGGTTTAATGAAGTGTAGAATCATAGAATCATAGAATCATAGAAAAGTAGAGTTGGAAGGGGCCTACAAGGCCATCGAGTCCAACCCCCTGCCCAATGCAGGAATCCAGGTGTATTCTAATTTGCAGGGATGCTGAAGTTGTCTTTTTGATCTAGCTACTAAAGTTTTGAGGGGCGTAGCTGGAATAGCCTGCAGAACCACGGAACTTTTAATAAAACTCCTCTAGAACCAAACACCACCCTCTCTCACACAATCTCTTTCTCACTACAAACTCTTCCTCACTATTAAATCCCAGCTCTGTACACAACCCTAGTTCCTGGCTGCTAAAGACAAGCTTGATCAAGCTTGTTTTTCTTTTCCTCCCAGGAAAGCCATTTGCTACATCAATGTCTTCCAGAATCCTACAGTCAGGATTTTGATTTATGGTAACAATATGAAGCTGCTTTATATGAATACTAGCCTTTGCCCATGGCTTCGCTCGCGTGATGAAGACGAGTGACCGTGCCAAGTTTGCACGGGTCGTCATTTTCCTATAGGCACGATTTGTTCGAAATTCCTTAAGGTGGCTGACCGCTGTTTTGAATCGCTCCATAGGAAAGGTCCCCCGGGACTACATAATGGAATCCTAGCTCCCCCAAGACTACCAGCTCCACCGCGACTTCCAGCTCCTCCGGGACTGCACAATGAAATCCCAGCTCCCCCGGGACTACCTGCTCCCCCAGGACTGCACAGTGAAATTCCTGCTCCCCCCCCCCCGGGACTACACAATGAAATCCCTGTTCCTCCCCCAGGACTGCACAATGAAATCTCTGCTCCCCCCCCCCCCGGGACTGCACAATGAAATCCCAGCTCCCCCAGGACTACCTGCTCCCCCGGGACTACACAATGAAATTCCTGCTCCCCCCCCCCCGGGACTGCACAATGAAATCCCTGCTCCCCCAGGACTACACAGTGAAATCCTTGCTCCCCCCCTCCAGGACTGCACAATCAAATCTCTGCCCCCCCGGGACCACACAATGAAATCCCTGCTCCCCCCCCGGGACCACACAATGAAACCCTGCTCCCCCCCCCCGGGACTACCCAACAATGAAATCCCAGCTCCGCCCTGACTGTGGTTCATATGAACATTCTGTTTTGACACAGGAGAGCTTTGCATATCCGCTCCAGATTGGCCCCTGTGGCAGTTCATACGAACATTCTACATGTTGTTGGAGCGATTTGCATAACCGCTCCTGAATGGCCCCTGCGAACATTCCAAGTGACGCCATTGGCTCTCATCTATTTTGGGCCGTACAGGCGCAGCGAGGGTTTTTCGGAGATTTGAACCCACCAGTCTTTGTCCTTGGTTGATGGAGAGTATGCGTGCCAAGTTTGGGGCGGATCTGTCAAAACATGATGGAGCCTGTGCGACACACAGCAGTCATTCAGTCAGGCAGTTATTTTTAAAGTTTCCCTCCCTTTTCACCCCCTCAGAGAACATTCTAAATGGCCTAGGGGAGATTTGCATACCCAGCCCTATTGGTCCCTGCAGGAATTCATATGAACATTCTAAGTGTCCTATGGGCTATTTGCATAACTGCTCCTATTGGCTCCTGCAGGAATTCTGAGGTGAGGCCAATTTGCATAACTGCTGCCCTGTTCTTTTGCCTATAGGAGATATGAGAGTGGGGCAATTTTGCCCCCCTTTTTTCACCCCTAAGTTAGGGACGGAATTTCCAAAATTCCTTCCTTAGTGGGGCTCTACGTCATAAAAGCAATGTTCCTTCAAAATTTCACGTTTATTTATTTTATTTAATTATTATATTTATACCCCGCCTTTTTTCCTACAAGGAACCCAAGGCGGCTTACATAATCCTCCTCCTCCTCCTCCTCCTCCTCTCCATTTTATCCTCACAACAACCCTGTGAGGTAGGTTAGGCTGAGAGTCAGTGACTGGCCCAAAGTCACCCAGTGAGTTTCATGACCGTTCCTAGATTAAACGGTTTGAGCTGGGCGTTTATGAGTCAGTCAATCAGTCAGTCAGGACACTTTCTTTTATATATATATAGATGAAGCCATCAGACCAAGTTGCATCTAGCCCTGTGCCGTGTCTCTGGGTCTTTCCCAGCCCTGCTAGTTGTGATCCTTCTAGTTAGGAACATCGGAAGCGGCCTTCTACCGAGTCCACCCCTTGGTCCATCCTGCCCAGCATTGTCGACACTGACTGGCAGCCGTGGCTCTCCCCACAGGGTTTCAGGCAGGATCCTTTCCTATTCCTACCTGGAGATGCTGCCAGGGACTGAACCTGGGACCTTCCGCGTGCCTGAAATCTGCAACTACTGAGCCAGGCCCCTCATGGCAATTGAACCGGGCACACTGGGAGTGCAAGGATCGTGTCCTGCCGCTGAGCTATGGCTCCATTCTTTGCTATCTAGCCCACATATTAATGGAAGAAACATTCAAAATTTCACGTTTATTTATTTTATTTAATTATTCTATTTATACCCCGCCTTTTTTCCTGCAAGGAACCCAAGGCGGCTTACATAATAATAATAATAATAATATTTTATTTATTACCCGCCTCTCCATCTAGATCGAGGCGGGGAACAACAGAAAATATAAAATACCTAAACTAAAACAACACAATATATACTATTAAACATCTTAAAACATCCTAAAAACATCTTAAAACATCTTTAAAACATCCTTAAAACATCTTAAAAACATCTTTAAAACATCCTAAAATTCCGCCGGATAGGCCTGCCGGAAGAGTTCAGTCTTTATGGCTTTTTTAAAGTCCAAAAGACTGACAAGTTGACGTGAACCATAATCCTCTTCCTCCTCTCCATTTTCTCCTCACAACAACCCTGCGAGGTAGGTTAGGCTGAGAGTCCGTGACTGGCCCAAAGACACCCAGTGAGTTTCATGGCCGTTCCTAAATTAAACGGTTTGAGCCGTTTAATTTAAAGACAAAGGACCCAGCTCGAGGAAACCAATTCCTGTAACCATCAATTCACTTTTAAACACGGACAGAAGAAAATAGTGTCTTTAGGGAAAACTTGAGACAACAGATCAAACGTTCTGTTAAGAGTATTATACACTATTGGGCAGTTATCGAAATTTTAGTTTTCGGGCTCATCAGGTCTGAGCCCCAGAACCTGTTCCCGTGCCAGCACTCAGATATGAGAAATGTGAATTAATACTAAGGGTTGGATGCAGGATCTGCCTTCCATGAGAGCAAAGGGTCCACTCATGGAAGGTCCCTCCCTCCATCTGATTTTTGGGGATCCCCGCACCACAGCTCACCCCATTCAGCAGGGTCTCCTGCCACTCAGACTGGGTTTGCGAGACACGACGACCCACTGTGCCTTATACGCCACAGCGGGTTGTCATGTCGTGTGAATCTGGGATGGGTTTGTCTGTGTGGCTCATTTTGGGGTTATAATAAGCCACCCTGACAACACTAGTTGGGGTTGTAGTTGGGGTTGTCAGATTCACAATGGGTTGTCATGTCATCTGAACCTGGACGACACGACCCATCGTGGGTCAGCCCCAACCACAAACGGGCTGCTTGGCAAGAGGGGTAGAAACTGCTTGCCAGTTGCCACTCTTGCCAAGCGGCTAGCAGGCAGCCACCATTGCCAGCTGCCCCAAAAGTGCTCAAGCAACACTTGGGGGTGGCTGGCAAAGGCTTCCCCCCTTTCCCTGCCTTTTATATGCTTCAATACAATCCAAAGAAAAAGCAAATTCAAAAATCTAGAATCCCTTTACAGCTCTTTCCAACTTTTTCATCCGCACAGCAACAAGCTCACAGTCCAGTCATTACTATTTCTTTTTGTGGAGAAACGAGCCTTTGGGGGTACACACACACACCTCATGTGTGAACCGGCTGGGGTGGGGTGTGCATAGTTAGTGTGTAGAGAAAAGAGTTTTAGGGTTCATGCATGCATGCAGGAACACAAACACACACATACACACACGCCTCCTCATGAGTAAACCAGGTGGGGGCTGGGAGGAAGCAAAAGGTGCATGGAACATGAGATGGGGCCTGGCATCTAGAAGTCTGGAGGAGCCAGGCTGAGGGCATTCATATGCAGATAGTTCAAGCCATGACTCACAGTTCCCTTTCCCCTGCCTGGCCAGTTCCCTCCCCCCTGTCTGGCCAGGTGAAGTTCAAATTGATTGGCTGAAGCAAGAAGGTTACAGAAAAGGGGAGGGGGATGAGCTATTTCCCCACGTGTAAGCCTTTGTTCTTGGTCAGTCCTTTCGGTAGCCTGCCCGGCATGGCAGCGCGCCAGCGAGGGGCCCGAGCCTTTAGGGGGGGCCCCCCTCAAGAATCGACCCCAGGCAGCCTCTGGTAAAATTGGCTGGTTTGAAGGCACTGGTGAAAGCCAGCCTTGTGGGAGTTTGCCCATCTTGGACCTTCGGGTAGGTGTGGTAATTCTCCATCGGGCGCCAAGGCTGTGCTGGATCTAACCCTTTGAAGAAGACACCCTCAGGTAACAGGTGTGTGCTTGAGAGATTTTAAGGAATCAGGTTTTGTTATTTTGCAGCTTTACTGTGTACTAAAGTGTCTCTCTATATTGTGTGCTTCTCTTATTTCCCTAATCTTGTTGTAAGATGCTACCAGAAATAAACCTTGTCATGGTTTACCCCACATGGGTTTTGTAGTACTCTGTTGGTTCAGTATCTAAATCCAGGTTACAGAATTAAAGGCGAGTCCCTGAACAGAGATCCAAGTAGGATTGCAGAGACAGCTGAGGCTGGCAGTCTGGTACCTTGAGATCTCAGAGGGTCTTGGTTCCTTTGCCAGTAGGCAAGGGTGGGGTGGTGGCGGGTCAGCCAGCCCCCCTTCCGGGCCACATGGTGGCAAGTACTGGGTTTTCCTTTGAAGGAGGAAAGGGTGGAGGTCTGGCGGGCCAGCCAGCCCCCCCTCTTCCTCCATACTTTTGTTGTGTAAAATCCTCCGGTCACAGGCTCTGTTAACGTCAACAGTCTTCATCTAACAACGCGTCTCTCACATATGCACTTTCGTCAAAGATAGAGGCAAAAAAACCACTCAAAGTATAAGGGAAATATAAGCAAGTTGGAAAAACCTACTTTCAATATCTTCTCTCTAAAAATAAAAACAAAAACTTTTTGCCCCAAATTCTTAAACCTCTAAGTCCTTATGCCAATATCCTCTTTTTTTCTTTTTCTTTCCAATTTTAATAATCCCAAGCAAAAAGAAGATCTCACTAAGGAATATCAACTCTGCTGTAGAAAAAATCTCTCTCTGTTCGTAAGTAATTATAGACAATAAGTCTTTGAAGAAATGGGGGTAGGCAGACTCCAATGTCCTTTCAGGTCTCCAACTGCGGCATTCGAGCAGGCTGTAAATCCTTCACTCCAGATCGCTCCCGTGAGCTGACTGTCGAGATGCCAGAGAAACTCACAAAAAACAACCCTTAGAGTATATAAGGCTTATCTCTAGATCTTCCCTTTGATCCAGGGAGATTTTTCACCCGCTGGGATCGCTCCCAGGTTTTTCAAGCCGCGTTGTGCCTTCAGCTATTTGTGAAGACGTCAGTCCGCCATTCACCCCACCGGAAGTCCTCACACACAGAGCGCCTTTCCAGGTGGGGGCTCTAGTAGCAGATGAGGAGGCGGGGGAGTGCCCGGCGGGGAATGGAATGGCTGAGTCTGGGTTCGAGGCAGGGAAAATGTTTTCTTTCCTTTTGGAGCTGGGGCATTTTCCTTTCCTTTGGGGCTGGGGAAAGGGATTTGTGTGGGGACAGGATGAGCAGAGCAATCCTATGTAGGCCTACTCAGAAGTAATTCCCATTGAGTTCCATGTAAGCATGCATAGCTTTAAATGGGTATTTTGTTGTGCTTATGTGGGGTCAAATATGTGGATTGGCTTTGGAGTGCAGGTCCTTCCTCTTCTTGGGTGAATTACTTGTCCTTTGTCTAGCCAGGCCCCCATGACACCTATTATGGGGCTAGCCACATCCACCGTGGGGTAGCCATTTTGTGGTGGTGCCCACACAGCAGTTTCTCAAATTCCCAAATGTGCCCATGATTCCAAAAAGCTTTGGGAAGCCTGCACTAGACGCTTTGCTGTTTTTTTTTTTGCTGCGAAATGCTAACTTGGCTCCTACTCTGGGAATTGTTTGGATCTTGTGATTATATGTTTGGCAAAAGCAAGGGGGGAATGCTTGACTCTTCCAGTTACAAGAGGAAAAATCCGCCTTTGTCTGCAGGTGCTCAGAGAAGATGGAAACATGAAAAATGCTCATGAACTTCACCTTGTTGGTTGTTTTGCAAATTACCGTAAGACTTGAGTAGGAGTACTTTTGACTGATTGCTGTGGGTGAAGGGAAATGTAACTTTGTGCTCTGTGACTTGTTTTTAATTATGTATGTTTCCCAGAGCTTTGATTAACCTATTCATTTGTTTCTTACACAGAAGCAGGCTTTTTTTTTGTTATGCTAGTTTGTTTTTTTAGTGGCTTGGGGTCCAGGCCTCTTCAGAATGTGATTAACTCTCACAAACTTTGACTGGTTTGCCAGCCGTGGCTGTTTTTGGACAGGGATGATCTGGCTATAGTGATTCATGCTCTGGTAACCTCCCAGTTGGATTACTAGAATGGATTATATTTTGGGCTGTCCTTGAAGACGACCCAGAAGCTTCAATTAATGCAGAATATGACCACCTGCATTTTAATAGGTACAGCCAAGTTTATGCCTATCACACCAATCTGAAAAGAACGGGTTACCAGTTTGCTTCCTGCCTGGTGCAAGTAAATCTTCAGAATGGGGAAGGTGTAATGAAATTTGAGGAACTGGATGATCTCCTGGAGGCTCCTTCCAACCCTGATCCTCACAAATAAAGGGTTAACTGATGACAGCCTATCACACCTACTGGGCACATCTGGCGCATGGGCCACCTCTACCTCAAGTAGATATTTGAATGAGAATGGGTAGCCCTCTTAAGATGATTTGGTCAGGCCTTGCCTGAACTAGAGATGGGGAAATCAGCAAAGCAAGTTCTCTGATTTTCACCTCAAAGCTCTGTTTGCCTCATTTCCAGTCCCAGTTGTGAGCTTTTGGCTGTTGTTGTTTGACTGGGGAAAGTGCACATTTGGGTACATGTATTTTTTAAATTGTGCAGCACTTCCCCCCCCCCCCCTGCACTTGACTAAAGGGTGAAAAAAAATGTGCATTACTCCCAAAATGCACATTTTAAAAGTGTGTATTTTTCTAAAGTACGCATTTTTCCAAATGCGAACGCAAGCTTGGGTTTATGCAAGCGTCACCTGAAAGATGTGCTCACGTTCGGGAGTTGCAAATGGGGCAAATTCTGGTCCAAAACGAATCAAAATGGAATTCTTATGCATCCCTAGCGCCGCCGCCCTGGACATGTCCTGTGCTAAAGGTGGGAAGATGATTCAGTCCCCTCCCGACGGAAATGAGTGTCTGAGAAAAGCTTTCCCAGCTGCCATTTTATGCAACTTTATGCATTTTATGGAGTTTAGCTAAGGACCAAATTAAAATTAAATTAGCTATGACGCAACGCTGTGCAATCTCACACAAGGATGACCTTCCTTCCAGTATACGGGTCTTTTCATGAGCCAGGCACAATGTAAAGTTAAAGACCCTCACTGAGATACGTCGCTGAGGGCACAGTCATGTTTACAAGATATGCTGGCTGAAGCCGGGTGGGGATACCTATGGAACCTCAGATATGCCTCTGCCAGTGGAGATACGCAGGTGGTGGAGATTCTGCAGACGTGCCAGCACAACTCTATGCCTGTGTCTCTCCACCACCGGCACGGCTCTGTGGGAGTTGTGGAGATGTGGGTAGGATGTGGTTGGGATCAGGTCAGGTCAGGTCAGGCGATCACTCGTGACCGAGTAAGATTGTCTTCCAGGATAAAAAGAAAATTTACAAAAAGGAGATTTTAAAAGGAGGAGAAAGCTAAAGAAAATTGTGTAGACTGCTAGCGATGGGTCCGTAAGTGACTGTGGAGGCCAATTCTAGATCCACACAGCTTCCCACAGTGAGGACACAGGTTACCAGATGGAAGATGGTCTTGTAAAGGATTCATTTGACGTGCTTTTCGCTTAACACGTTTCTCCCTTTCACCTTGCACTCGAGCTTCTTCAAAGTCCATAGAACCTTTGTGAAAGGCCAATCTCCAGTTAGATCGTTCATGGGCCAGAGCTTCCCAGTTTTTGATGTTTATATTGCATTTTTTTAGATTAGCCTTAAGAACATCTTTAAACCTCTTATATTGACCACCGATATTCCGCTTTCCATCCTTGAGTTGGGAATAAAGTAACTGCTTTGGGAGACGGCAGTCAGGCATTCGAACAACATGACCGGTCCACTGAAGTTGGTGTTGAAGGATCATTTTTTCAATGCTAGTAGTCTTTGCTTCTTCCAGTACACTGACATTTGTTCGCCTATCTTCCCAAGTAATTCGCAGGATTTTCCGGAGGCAACGTTGATGAAATCTTTCAAGGAGTTGGAGGTGACGTTTATAGATAGTCCATGTTTCGCAGGCATACAATAAAGCTGGTAATATAAACCAGTGTTTTGGTCTTCTTACAAATATCCCGATCCTCGAACACTTATGTTTCATTCGAGAAAATGCGGCACTTGCGGAGCTCAAACGATGCTGGATTTCACTGTCGATGTTAGCTGTAACAGAAAGATAGCTGCCAAGGTAGAGAAAATGATCGACATTTTCCAGTATTGTCCCGCCAAGCTGGATAGATGGCATCACCAAAGGGTTAGCTTGCACTTGCTGATGAAGCACTTTGGGTTTTTTGGGGTCCCCAGATGTTTTTGGCCTACAACTCCCAGCATGCCCCAGCCAGAGTAGTGTAGCGTAGCTGGCTGGGGCATGCTGGGAGTTGTAGGCCAAAAACATCTGGGGACCCAAGGTTGGAGAACACTGCTCTATTCGAAGGGCTGTCCATTCCAAATCCTGCCCACACTTAACTAGCTTGCTAATCAGAATGTCATGGGGCACTTGGTCAAATTCCTTTGCTGAAGGATACCAGCATATCAATACTAAATACAAAGCATATATATGCATAGATTCAAACACATGATACGTTCAGCCTCTTAAGTCAAGGCTCTAAGCAGTGCAATAACAATTGTTCATTTCAAGTTTACCATGAGGATTTACAGGCAACATGTTGGGGGGTAGCTGATCCAAAAGGATGGCTCCCAATGTTGTGTGACAGAAGTCTTATATACTGTTCGCCTAGTCTTAAACATGTCTAGCTTGTTTAGCTATTTATGTCTCATTAAGCTATTCCTTAGGATATATTTCTATTCATAAGCCACTTATGTCTAGACAATATTGTTGAAATTTAACCTCTTAACAAGACAGATGATTTTAACAACATACATATAAAAATATTCCAGAATCTCATGAATCTCATAATAGGTTACAGGCATGTTTGTGACACAAGAATTATTTCTTTGACTCCATCCTGTCTGTACGTGTTCCCGAAACATATCTCTTGAATTTACGATTAGAGAAGATCCCTCCTGTTACCTTATCTAATCACATTCCTGGTTTTATTATTAACCTAATAGTATTATGGTTCACCCAATTGTTTTTATCTTTTATGGTCCTTTTTATGATTCTGTGAGGGTGATGTAACTATAAATCTAACATGGGCACTAACTTCCTGCTCCTGGTGCCCCAAGGGCAAAAAAACCTCTTTTCTGGGTTCCTTTCTAATCAGTAAAAAGAGTACCAATGAGCCAATCATCAATTACTAATTGCCTGTCACTTCTGTCTCCCATCCTGGAGACCTCAAAGATAAGACAAATTTAACTACTCTCCTGTCAAGAGGCCAAGCTGCGTTGCATTAGCTACTGGAATCCCATATTTTAATCGAGAATTCTCTTGGAGGCATTTAATTTTTGAATTTCCTAATTGGGCAGTGGGAGTAACGTGGTGCAAATATGAAAGATTTGCCTAATTTGGGTTCCTTGCAGGAACAAAGGTGGGATAGAAATCAATCAATCAATCAATCAAATAAATAAATAAATTGCCACAATATGAACTCAGCGGATGAGGCCATCCAGGGATTTGGAGTGAGGTCAGTGTCATTAACTCTATTTCTCTTTGAGTCAGTTGAGTGTGTGAAGATGCTGCTCTGATGCCTGGATGTAGTAATAGGCTGGATGAAGGCCAATGAACTGAAACTGAATCCTGAGAAGATGGAGGCTCTGTGACCAGATGGTTCTTAGGTCTGGGGAATGGTGTTAGTGTGTAAAGCAAAACAGCTTGTTGTGTTGCTTCTGTTTTGTTACAGTGGCCTGCTTATCTGGAAAGTTCCCAGACAGGAGACACCAGTACATGTCTATGTTTACTATGCTATTCTTACTGCAGCCTTGCTAGGCGTGAGAATGTTCTTGGTGTGAGCCAGGATTGTCACGTGATGTAAATAAGGTGATGGTGTGTAATGGCTAAGCTACAACCATATGTATTTGCTTCAAACTATTTTGATTGGGTTCACAGCTTAAGGGTACTCTTGGATCCAGCTTTGTCACTAGAGGCCCAGTAACCTCAGTGGGCTGGATTAACTCTCACAAACTTTGACTGGTTTGCCAGCCGTGGCTGTTTTTGGACAGGGATGATCTGGCTATAGTGATTCATGCTCTGGTAACCTCCCAGTTGGATTACTAGAATGGATTATATTTTGGGCTGTCCTTGAAGACGACCCAGAGAAGCTTCAATTAATGCAGAATATGACCACCAGCATTTTAATAGGTACAGCCAAGTTTATGCCTATCACGCCAATCTGAAAAGAACTGGACGGGTTACCAGTTTGCTTCCTGGTGCAAGTAAATACCTTTTAAAGTCCTTAGGACCCAAACACTTAAGGGAGCACCACTTCCCATATCAACCTGCCATGTTCATTAAGATCTTCAAGTACTATCATTATCAGAGGTATGCTATTTAGCATAAAAGGAAAGAGCCTTCTTGGAGTGGCACTCCAGATGTGGAATGCCCTCAGTGGAAGACCGACAACCTGGTCTTCTGCGCGGGTTCAATGCTAAGGGGGTAGCGGGTGCTGGGGCGGGCCTTTTCCGAGGTCCCCAGCGCCTCACCTTAGCCCAGAACAAAGGGATAACTTATAGCCACAAAAGTATCTTTTAGAAAACAAGTTTATTTACAAAATTACCTTCACAAACTCAGACCCAGGCCAGCAATACAGCTTATCAGTATGGTACAAAGTAGCAAGCAAAAGCCTCAAGGACAATGTGATTTCAGGGCTCTCAGCTAGTTAGCTCGGGTCCCGGCAGAGGCCCGGTCAACCGCACGCTGCTAGCTGGGTTCCCGGCGGAGGCCCGGTCTACCCAAGCGGCTAGCTGGGTTCCCGGCGGGGCCCGGTTTACCCAAGCGGCTAGCTGGGTTCCCGGCGGAGGCCCGGTCTACCCAAGTGGCTTGTGAGTGATTTCAGCTTGGTTTCCCGGGGGTTGCTGATCCTTCGTTCCCTTACCCCAGGCATGGGCAAGATTGCTGATCAGGTTGAGAAAAGTTCCCTTGTGCAGGGTGTTTTATACCTTGGTGTTTCAGGTAGCCCCTCCCTCCGTGATCAGGTGGGTTGACACCCTCCCTGAGGGGCGGCCTTTTGGGTCAGGTGGGGTGACGCCCTCCCCCCGTGGGGTGGGGTCCCTTTGAAGCCACTTGCTTAATGGTCCCATCCTATGGTGTTGAGTGGCCATTTCTTAGGGGTGCCGAAGCATCTGCCCTGGAGAGGTATTCAAGTCTTATGTAGATGGGGCTGACATGCAAGAGCATTGACAAACCTGGTGATGCTTCCTGCCTTCCCCCCTGGGGTGATTCTATGTAGATGTTGTTTGTCCCCTTTGTCATCTGTGGAGACTGGCTGTCTCCCCCCCCCCCCGGGTCTCCTTCCCCCCTCCTTGGTGAGTGTGTATGTGTCAGGCAGGGGGCTTAGGTTGGCTTTCTCCACACCCTCCTAAAAGGGCCCCGCCTTGCACCCATGTTACTGTCTTCTCCACACCAAGAAAAACCTTTTCGTTCACCCGGGCATCTTAAAGCATTGTGAATTTTAGATTTTAAAGATTTTATCTGTGTGTGTGTGTGTGTTTTATTTATTGTATTATGAACACCTTGGTATAGAGATGTTTTAAATAAATAAAAAATATTTTTTTAAAAGCAGGTTACAATAATTACCCAACACGCATGTATGCATGCACATATGGAAGAAATACTAAAAAAAACCCCATAAAGCAGCACTTCTAAAATACATTCTCAGCAGAGAATAAAAGTGTTACCTTCATATTACCCTATTTTTTGCACACACACAAAAAACAAAAAACCCACAACACCTGACAGTATAAGGATATCTTTCGCGATGAAACTTGAAAGCTTATATTCTCCTTCAGATTGTTAACCTGAATTGGGCATACAGAATACTGTATAACATTTTACCTGCTTTGCAGTTGTTTCCACTCTAGGGACTTTTAGAGCAGCTAGAGATTGCTTTCCCACAATCAGTTGGAAGCAGCATTAAAATGGCGTTCCTTCCAGAAACCACTGTCTATCTTCGAAGTTTATATCCCATTTTCTCTTTGATAAATCACACTCAAGGTAGCTTACAAAATAAAAATGGAAATCACAACAAATTAAAATTTCATTCTAAAAATAAAAATAGACAAACAGCAGCAATAAAACCGCTTCATAGAAACATGAGCGAACAGCAAGACAAAACCTCTCATCAAAGATTCTGACTAGAAAATGCCCGCTGAGTCACTGACCTCATTTAAAAGCAGGCAAAGAGGGGTCCTGTTGCACCTCTCTTGGGAGGCCATTCTGCAGATTAGACGCCATAATAACCAGGGCCGGTGCTACCATTAGGCCAACTAGGCAGCTGCCTAGGGCGCAGGGCTAAAGAGGGCACCAGAAACGCCTTGAAAAAAAATACAGCGCTCTCAAGTGGGAAGGGGGGGCACTAAATATCTGATCTTGCCTAGGGCACCAAACTGCCTTGCACCGGTCCTGATAATAACTGAAAAGCCCCCCCCCCCATCCCCACAGCTCATAGCAAAGAGACAGTGAGCAAAGATCTCAGTCGTCGGGCTCACGCGGAAGGAGGTCAGGCGTGAGATGCCCTGCTAGTCCCAGGCCATTTGCGGCCTTAAAGACCAAAGCTTTCACCTTTGTTTGAATCTGGAAACAAATTGGTAGTCATGACAGTGGGGATGGATGCACCTGCCAGTCCTACTTCCTCCTGCAGCAGAATTTTTAAAATCTCAGGTTCTTTCCATCCCACATATGACGAACTCTGCAGATTTTGGTAAATCCTCACCTATCTGCACTGGCCAAATTCAATAGGTACAGCTGTTCCCAGCATGGAGAGAACCATGTTGTACTTGTCTCTGACATGTAGTGGTTAAAGGGTCATTCCATGTAAAATCAACCCCCCCAAAATGAAAAATTTATCTCACCATCTGCAATTTTTTTTTAAAAAAAACTGGCATACTGGTAGACCAGCATGAGAAATGAACATACACCAAATTATAGGTCATTATACCTCACGGTTCAAAAGTACAGTGTGCTCAAAAAATGCCCCAAACATGATTTTTCAGCATTTGTGACTACACAAAAAGTATCATAACTTCCTTCAGAATTGACCTAGAAAGTAAATCATCGTGTCATATGTAAGCTCTCAAACTACCCTTTTATTTGATATGTAACATGAAGCATGCATGTGAAATAACATATTCAAGGTCATAGTTTCTTTAATTTGACCTTGAATTCAAAAAAAACCAAATGGTTTTTTTTTTGCTGATTTTTTCCCTCAGATAACCCATGTTTACCTTGAGTATATGTACCAATTTCCAGAACGGGGTTCCAAACAGTTCAGAAGATGTGAATGTTCTTATACATGCACAGTACCTCCCTACAATAACTTCACCCCCTTATACACACTTAAAACAGAATCTTTTGGAGGGAAATTAAACTTAAGCTCACCCCCTCCCTTCCAGAGCTTCCAGGGCCTTCAGGATGAAACCAAACCAGGCATGGGTAGGCCTCAAACCTTCACAGAGATATATCTCTTTGGATGTCTACATTAAATCAAGCTTTATTCACAGATTCTGATAAGAAAGAAAAAGGCAGGCCTGAAGCCGTGACAAGTGCCGACCCCACTTCTGCTGCAATGTGTTCATGACTTTTCAAATTGTTGAATTCCTGCACACCATTTCTACAGGTAGCATAACTAAGATCTATTATTTCCCTGATGATGCAGCAGCACAGTATAAAAACGGTAAAAACTTCAACAACTTAAGTAAGCATAAGTCAGATTTCGGTATCGATGCAGAATGGCACTTCTTTGCCACATCGCATGGAAAAGGGCCTTGTGATGGTTTGGGTGGCACTGTGAAAAGGTTAGCTGCTCGAGCAAGTTTGCAGCATCCATATGAAAAACAAATCATGACCCCTCGTCAGCTCTTTGATTGGGCAAAGGAGAATATCACACGGGTTGCAGCACAAGTAAAGATTATGAACTGGAAGAAAAGCTTCTGAAATGTCGCTTTGAGAATTCAAGACGATTCCTGGGACACAGAAAATTCACGCTGTAATTCCATTAACAAAATACACTGTTGCTACTAAAAGATATTTCAATGTGAATCCAGAAAAGAGACAGTGACTATTAAAGAAGAACTGGAATTGCAAGAAATACGAGGATTTGTTACATGCGTTTATATCTCACAATGGTGGTTAGGTTGTGTTTTACAAACATGATCAGAGAGCAGAAGTGTTAGTGAGCTTTCTTCATCCAGCTGGACCAGCAAAATCATTTATGTATCCAGATAAACAAGATGTCCTATGGATACCATCTTCAGATGTTTTGACAAAAGCTGATCCTTGTTGCCCAACAGGGCACTTCTATACACTAACAGACAAAGAGTGTCAAGCAGCAACTTCAAGACTAGAAACTACTGTTATGAAAAGCTCCTTAATTTAGGACTTGTTAACAAAATGTTAGCAAGTAATATGTGAACTGCATAAAATCTGATCAGCATATATAAAAGTAAAATAGAAAATCTCATCTATGCACAATAATGGTTTTTCAAGCCCACATCTAAATAAATCAAAATAACTATGCTAGTAAGAGTCCCATTTTGAAATCAAGTACATGTTTCCAGGGATATTAAACGTTATTTAAAACAAAAGGAGTTTTTTGTCATTATTCAAAGTCAAACTTCTGTATATTTATTTGAAAAAAATTAAATGAACATGTTTTCCCCAAGCATACTGGTGAGTACCTTTTTTAAAGTACATATTTTAAACCTCATTCTTCTGAAAACAATAGGCCCTGCAACTTATTTTTTTAATAAGCAGAACAAGTTCACCAAATCTTAAGCAATTTGCTTTCAGTTGGAAATATTCTTTGATTGATTTCATACCAGAATGACCACCCAGAGGAAGTATCATTATTCTACACAAAATGTCAGAAGTATGCTATTGCGAAGAAGAATACCTAATTCAGAGCTGCACAATGATGACAGGGTAGCTTGTACTTGTGCACAATGTTTTATTCAAAACCTAAGTGATAATGCATTTTTTCTTAAGATACATACAGTGAGATAGCAATTCATATGAACTACATACACACAGAGTGCCCCAAAAGATGTAACTTGTTTTCTGTTAAGAACCCCATTTTGAAAATTGGTACATGTATTAAGCACTGTCAGATGAAATACTAAAACAAAAATCATGGAGATTTTTTTTTTAGTTTTTGCAGAATTCAAGGTCAAATTTTACTATTTGACCTTGAATATATATTTATTATGTTACATATCAAATGAAAGAGCATTTCAAAGGCTTTCCATTAACACCATGATTAACTTTCTAGGTTCTGTAGAACTGGAATTATTGTAATGTTAATGTTGTCCGACACACAAAAATTAACATTTTTCTTCATATTTTTGATTGCCATATCTCCAAAAGTTTTTGCCCCAGAAGTCTAATTTTTGGAGCAGCTTATTTTCTCAGCAGAACCAACAAGTTTACCAAGTTTTTTCAAAATCGGTGACGGTCAGGTAAATTCATTGGTTGATTTTACATGGAATGACCCTAAAAGTGAGGAGCCTGTCAGGAAAAAAGTGGTGGCCACCCTGATTCAGCGCCACAAATATGGTTGACCATGTAGGGATTCAGACCTAGGCTTTTAAGACTGAAGCACTCAAAGCTTTGGATCTCGGTGGATGAATCTGTCCGTTTCAGTATGTTCACATTGTTTAAAACCCAAGTTCTTTCTGTCCCGTGCAAATTTTGGTAAGTTCTTAATTCTCACCCATCCCTATTAAAATTATGGCCTATCACAGCATCCTGAGCCAACTGAAATTTCCAGATTGTCTTCAAGGGTAATCCCACATGGATTGCATTACAGTAAGTCAGCCTGGAAGTGACTAGGGCATACATGACAAAGGCCACATCTGATTTTTCCAGAAAAGGGCTTAGCGGGCAAACCAGAATGCACTCCTAGCAACTGCCGTCACCTCCATCTGACAGCAGGGACGGGTCAAGGAAGATCCCATACTGTAAACCTGTTGTTTCAGGAAAAGGGCAGCCTTGCCTAAGACAGGCTGAATACATTTTGTATGCTCATCAGTACCATCAATCCACAGTGCCTGCTTTTTGTCTAGATTAAGCTTCAGTTGGTTCACCCTCATGCACTCTAAAACTGCCAGGGATTATGGGACAATGGCCACGGATTATGGGAGGTGTAGTCCAAAACAACTAAACGGCATGAACTTGCCTACCCCTGATTTAGAATTTCTACCTCTCCAGATGAAGGAAATGAGAGACAGAGTTGGTATCATCCATATATTCCAGCCCAAATCTCTGGATGATCTCTCACTCAACAGTTTCATGCAGATGTTGAAAAGCATGGTGGACCAGATAGAACTCTGCAGTGCTCTGCACACAAAGGCCACAGTGTGGGGTAGCAATCCCCCAGCTCCACCTTCTGGGACCTACCCTCCCTGAAGGACTGGAGACACTAGAAAATAGTGCCCCCCAACCCCATTCCAGCCAGGCTTCCCAGGTTACCTAGTTCAATAGTATCCAAAGCTTCTGAGAGGTCCAGAAGAATGAAGAGGATCACACTCCCCATGTCTGTCTCTCCTTACAAGTCATCCTGTAGTTTCAGTCCCATGACTGAGCCAGAAACCATATTGGAACGGAGCAAAACAATCAATTTCACTGAGATGACTGGTCACCACATGCTTAAGTACTTTGCCCCAAAATGGCAAGTTTGAGACCGGGTGATGGTTGTTTAAAGTAGCGGGGTGGAGTGATGGTTTCTTCAGAAGGGGTCTAACTAAATCCTCTTTCAGAGTGTTGGGACCTCACCTCTCAATGAAACTGTTATCACCTCCTTGACACAATCCTTAGCTTTCCTCCTGGCAGATCCAAAAAGTCATGAAGGGCAAGGGTCTAAGCCATACAGAGTAGGCCTCATTCAACCAAGAATCTTGTCCACATCCATAGTACCCATAGAAAACTGACCAGACATATCTCCAATGACCACTGGAACCAATTCTGTTTAAACTGTAGCATCTACATCAGAGTGGATGCATGCGGTTTTATCTGCAACGTGTTTAGCAAATTGGCCACAGCATACTTCTGAGGGTTCCAATCCACCGTCACCCTGGGCATTGTACAAGGCCTTGAACCACCTGGACATGCTCTGTGGATGGCACTGAACACATGTGATACTGGCTGAGAACTAAGCTTTCAACGAGATCACTGCTACAGAGTAGACCCTAAAATGCTCTCTTACTTCTGTTCTGTTCTATTGGATTTGGCCTGATGTTTCTGCCATTTGTACTGCAGTGGTCCTCCAGTACCTTTCATTGAAACCAACTCCCCAGAAATCCAAGGGGATGGCCCACCTCACCTCTACAAGACCAAAGAGGACATTTAGGTGTGATCGTATCAATTGCCCACACAACCTCCAATTTCAGAAGTCAACCTAGGTGTTGACAGGACCACTGTTACTGATCACATCAGCAAGAAAATACCCTAGAGATATCAGGAAACCATAGGGATCCATAGGTCTAGGGTGGCCAGATGTCCTTTTTCCTACAGTACTGCCCAATATTTTAAGGATTGCCCAAGAAAACATCTGTATTCACTATGCTCGGTGCTGGACAAAGAGTAAGGTGGCTGCTCATAGTTTTAAAAACGTAATTGGTAGCCAAAGGCAAGTCACCGCAGCTGCACCAACTGAACTGAGCTGCCCTGCTTGCCGCACAGTGTGAATGGAAACTTCAAATGTAAGGAGGGAAGGGAAATGATGTACGGTAGTTTGCATTTTCCTTTGTAGGGACAACTGCATGGAAAAAGAAATGGCTGCTGCCCGTATGGCCATTTCTTTTCTGGACAATTGCCCTGTGAGGCAAGTATAGGACAGTTGCCCTATATATTGCCTATATATACCAGTATAGTTTCCTGGAAAGTTTTTTTTTAACCCTTTACCTTTGACAGCTCTCAAGCTGCCACCCCACTTTCATGAGCCAAGATCACTTGCACCTCTGGTTCCATTTGACAGCTGCCAAATGGAATCAAAGGGGGGAAATAAACTTTGCCGCCAGGCACCCCGTGTGCATAGTGCCCACCCGAGGGTCTCCATTCCCACATCCATGCAACTGCAGAGGTCCACAGTTGCGCAAGTGTGGGTACAAATAAAAAAAGAATTCACAAATATTTGCAAAAATTAGTGCCCCTCCCCCCCAAAAAATTGGCAGCCCCTCCAAGGTGCCACTGGGGCACTCTGAAGGGACTGTCTGTAGCTGTCAAAATGGAAATTGCAAAAGGTGGCAACTGATGCCTATACAGGAGACAAAAGCCAATATACCGTATTTTTCGCACCATAAGACGCACTTAAGGTTTTGGAGGAAGAAAACAAGAAAAAAATATATAAGACGCACTTAGGGTAGTACCGTAAATGTTGACAGCGCCAGCTGTGTGAGGTCCCAGGGCTTTGCTGCTACTTAAGGCGATTTGAGGTGACTTGAGGCGATTTGAGGTGTCTTGAGGCTTCTTCCCCCCCCCCCCACCGCGATGCGTTGATCTCTTCCAGGCTGGCTGGTCCTCTGGGCAGCTGTGTGGCCGGCTAGCCCCCCTCCGCCCCTTGGCCGCAGCGCCTCCAATGAGAGCGCGGCAGGCCAGGCCAGGCGCGCAGCCATTGGCTCCATCACTGCAGGGAGGGGAGGGGGGGCTGTTCAGCCAAACAGCTGATCTCCGCAAAGAAATTGAACTGCTGTTGGCGGGAATCATCTGTTGGGGGGGGGGAAACAGCTGAGAGACGGGCTTGCCCAGCTCCGTCCAGGAGCCTTCCCCGGCTCCATCGCTGCAGGGACGAGAGGGGCGGGGGTTCGGGCAGTTGCCCCACGCTGGACGGGAACAGGGCCCAGGAGCCGCTTCGCCGCCACCGCTGCCTGCCAGCCGCTGGCCCTCTCTTCCTGCTCCACAGCGGGGAGCGGGCCTTGCCGCTGCCGCCTCCGGAGGCCGTCTCCGCCGCTGCCGCCAGGTTTGTGGCGGCCCGAGCGCCTGCCCGGTGCTAAAGACGGCCCCGCCGGGGATGGGGCCTTGCTGCCGCCTCCTCCGGAGGCCGTCTCCTGGGCCTGCTGCCGGGCGGGTTTGTGCAGGCCCGAGCCCCTGCCCGCCGCTGAAGACGACCACCCCGAGGAGGTGCGTGCCGGACCTTGCGCAGAGGGAAGTAAGGTCTGTAAAAAAATTTTTTGTTGTTTTTGTTGTTGGTTTTTTAACTATATTCACCCCATAAGACGCACAGACATTTCCCCCTCCTTTTTTTGGGGGGAAAAAGTGCGTCTTATGGTCCGAAAAATACGGTAAGCCCTGCTTAGAGTAGACCCATTAAAATGAACAGGGCTTAACGTGGTCATGGGGCAAGTCTGGGCTCTGGCTTTGGGGGTGCCTTGGCGGCTAGAAGGATGCCAACCCTGCCCTCCACGTTGCTGACAAGCTGCCGCTGAGCCGTGCTGTTGTCTTTTCTGCCCCAGTGAGGACCTTCCCCAGGCTTTTTCTTGATTTGTTCTTATGCTGCTCTCACATGCTATTCCTGTTGCTTTATGATTAAATTTTATTTTTTATGATGGCTTTATTATTTTATCTGTAAATTACCCTGGAAACTGAGCTTGAAGAGCAACATATAAGACATTTATAAATACATTTCAGCTCTTCAAAGACATGTTGTTTGTTTAGCATACTTGTATCCCAGCCTTCCTCCGAGGGGCTCTTGGCACACGGAGGGATTTGCCCACTTTATCTGTGCAACAAAATTAAGCCTTGAAAGGATCAGAGTGTGGGCCAAGAAGTAGCTTCAATATCTATTTGGCTAGAACTGATCCACCTGCTACAGGGCGTTCCCTGAAAATGACTTTCTGCCCCCAGCTAGACATGTTTTACTCATCATTTGGGATCTGCAGTTCCTTGAATAAGGCAAATACCGAAATGCGAAACTGACTGGCATCACGTCATGAATAAATCAATGGTGACATAGCACATAGCGCATGCTATCATTCCCTGTGGTGAACAAATGTGCCAAGAGAGCTATTTCAGGGGCTGCTTGCAGTCACTCACGGCGGATGTTATTCCGGACGTAGGAGCTCCCGGAGGCATGTGGCCAAGAGCGGCCTCAGCTGTGCAGCAAGCGGCAACTGCTGGGCCCATCAAACATCCAGCCCTGCCAGGACTGAATCTGAGCTGCTGTTCCGTAGTGTGTGGTCCAAGATTCAGCCTTCAGACATGTGATTCAAGCAACAAGAGAGAGACTGTCCATGAGCATGTACTGAGTGCCTCTCTTTCCACCACTGAGAGCTGAAACAGATGTGACGGCAGCCAAGGGTGAAGCACCAGCTCTGCCTTCCCCCACTTGGTGCCCTCCAGTTTTTTTCGATTTCAACTCCCATCAGTCCCTGACTGCATAGCCAGTGGTCGGGAATGCTGGGCATTGTAGTCCAAAACATCTGGAAGGTGTGTGTGCTCATGGCAATGGCACTGAGACATTGAAAGGAAGCACGTAGAGCACGTACATGGGAAAGCACGTTCTCTGCGGCTCCCCTCTCACCTGTTTCGACCCTGAGTGAAAATGACAAGGTGAAATAAGGGCAGAACGGCCCCCGTCCAAGCACACTTACTGAGCGATCCTATGGCCCCTGGACAGGGTCTAGCGGGCCGTGGGATTGTTCAGATGCTGAGCTCCGAGGTCGGAAAGCCGCTCCTGCACTCGGAACACCCTCCCCCCCCCGCGCAGCTGGCGCAGAAAGAAAGGCTGCTTCTCCAAGGTCAGAAGAGCGACCTTGGAGAAGGGGTTTCGGGGGCGTTCCAGTCGGCAGGGAGGGGAGGAGACCAGCGCCACCGAGATACCAGGCATCCCGGAGGTGCCTCAGCCTCCTTCCCTCCCCCTCCAAAGTGCTGCGGTCAGAGAGCCGAAATCGGCCGCCCAGCTGCTTTGCAGGTTGGGAGGAGCACAGAGAGGTGACCTTCGCCTCCTCGCTCCTCCCGCCCGCCAAAGGATGCCTGTACTGTAATCCTGTAATCATTTTGGTGAAACTACTTTCAGTGAGATTTAGTTACAGATTAGTCACAACTTTTGCTGGATCTGGGCCAAAGTGGTTTGCAGGCATCAGCCCCAGAACTGCTCATGGCTTATTTGTTTATTTGTTTCTTCCTTTGTAATTTCCTATCACCTTTCCCTAACATTGCACAAGGCGATTTCCATCTCCCCAATTATAACAACAATAAAATTAACGTATCAAATAATTGTTTGGAGGGCTACAAGCAGCCTCACTGGATTGCGCCCTTAGCTGTGCGGCTAAGTCCCATTGAGACCAACGGAAGAAACTTGTCCGCTAGTGCCGAGCTGAAAAGGACCCCTCAGTCTCACCCTCCCATTCACAGGTGGTGCAGCTGGGGAGGGTCATTTTGGTGATTTTCAAGGGTGGGAGGGTGAACTCTTCAGAGGCAGGGAGGCAAATTTACCAGCCCCAGCAGCCCACGACTTGGCAAAAGGTGGCTGCCAAGAAGAGTCTCACCAAAGAACCTTTGGCTCAGCTTTACTCACAAATAAGTAAACTACTTTCAGTGAGATTTAGTTACAGATTAGTCACAACTTTTGCTGGATCTGGGCCAAAGTGGTTTGCAGGCATCAAGCAGCCCCAGAACTGCTCATGGCGTATTTGTTTATTTGTTTCTTCCTTTGTAATTTCCCATCACCTTTCCCTAACATTGCACAAGGCGATTTCCATCTCCCCAATTATAACAACAAT
This sequence comes from Shinisaurus crocodilurus, assembly GCA_021292165.1. Lineage (NCBI taxonomy): Eukaryota > Metazoa > Chordata > Lepidosauria > Squamata > Shinisauridae > Shinisaurus > Shinisaurus crocodilurus. The sequence goes on along the minus strand of CM037884.1, from coordinate 37,911,376 downwards.
AAAATTAACATAGGTATAAAATAATTGTTAAGAACAAAGAAAATCAATAGGAACTCATGATAAAATGTTATCATTATTAAAATCCACAGGAATTTAAGAGACACCGATCATATCAAACTGTGAGTGCTTCTGTCTTCCAGTGGGAGAGCTTGGAATGGAGACTCGCACGCCGCACCGGCTGCTCCAGAATGGAGGAGCCACACCATGTGCCGCTGCTAGATCACCTATCTCGGCGTGACAGCACACAAAGCAGGCTGGCTGGCCAGATGCCAAAGAGGGCAGTGGAACTCCTGTGCCTGTCATAGTTGTGTAGAGGTTGGGATTTCAGCAGGGGTAGTTTGCGTGACAAGCGACGGCCTTCAGCAACATGTCCTGGCGGCAGGGATGGGGACTCGGACTCGAGGACTCGACTCGTGAGTCGGACTGAGTCCCCCCTCTGACTCGAGTCGGACTCGAGTCCCAATATTTTTAATGGGACTCGAGACTCGAGACAAAGGACTCTTAGACTTCAACATCCCTGGAGAAGGAGTGGAGAGAAGTGCGATCGCCGGCAAAGGTTTTATTTTTTAAAATCATTTTCCTAAAATGCAACCTTTCAGACATTTTGAGTTTGGCTGCCTTTGCCTGCCTGCTTTGGGGCTCCCTGCCTCCTCTGCCTGCCTGGTTATTTTGGGTTTGTCTGCCTGGTCCGTTCTTGTCAAAATCAGTTGCAGAGTTTTGAAATAAAAAGGCACACGTGTGCCTAGAATTTATTTAAGCCACACATCTGAAGTAGCCTTATTTTGTTGGGGGAAAACCCCATTGATTTTAATAGGGACTCGTGGAGTCAGCTTTGGGAGTGACTCGGGACTCGGGAGTCACCATTTTGGACCGAGGACTCGGACTCGGACTCGAGACTCGGGTCCAAAGACTCGTGACTCGAGACCAAGGACTCTTCAACATCCCTGCCTGGCGGCAAGAGGGCTTCAGGCAGGGATCCTCGGCACGGCGTCACACATAGGCGTGGTCTGATTTTCATCCGTGCAATGTTGGGATCATGGTGGCAGCCACTGCTGTGAACCTACATGCATTCATGATGACTTGAGAGATGCCAGCAGAGCTTGCCCTGTCAGGCCCAGATCCAAGTTTTGGGGACTCAAATGCCCGATCCCCCAAACTCCCTCCCTCTTCCCTTTCAACCCAAGCTAGCAGGCAGCTGCAGGGAGAGAGATGAAGAGGCTGTAGCCCTGAAAACACTGGGTGCATGGGTGGGGAACACCCAGGAGAGTTGCTTCCCCCCCATGCCGACTCAATGTCCCCCCCCCCCCCCATGTAGCTAAACAGCAATCATCAACACCTGGTATTGGACTTAGAAGCTACACGCAGCCACATGCACATCAGTTGATGCACATCACTTGATGTGATCAGGGTAAAGAACGCTTTTTATTGTTGTGGAGAAAGCCTGACACGAGTACACATGCACACGCGCACGTACACCTCAGTCTCTTTCCCCGGGGGGCGGGGGAGGGAGGCTGGAAATACGAGGAAGTAGCCAGATGGATCCGCATGCCAACAATGGAGGGCCTCGGTTGGATTCCACAAAACCCAGGAAAGGACCATCAAGGATCATCAAACTAGCAGGGCAGTCTCAAAGAGCTGTAAAGTATCCAACACGTCACCTTCTTTTCCCGGGCAGGAATAAGCCCACCTGACACGAAGGGGCAGGCATAAGCCCCACCTGACCGCAGGGGCGGAGAGAGCGGGAAATTCAGGGGTAGAAAACCCCTCTCCCCTCCTTTTGGGGGTTGTTGGGAACACGGGTTGCTTTCGTCAAGTTCGTCCTCCAGCGGCGGCTGGGATAAGCTGTTCTCTTCCCCGGATCGGGCAGGCTGAAACTGACCAGCGTAAAGTCTTTAGTCTTAAGGTAACTGACTAATCCCAATGCGCTAACCTGGGAACCCCCCGTTCATTGATAAACTCGGAGATCACGTCAGGTCATGTTGACGTTATAGTATTCCTAGAAAGCTGTTAGTTCCGCTCCCTATATTGTATAGTAAATAAAAGCCTTATTTGGTCATATAAAGGGCTGAAGTTTCCTTTTGTGGCGCAAACCTCCTAGTCGGTTTTCAATTGCTTGTACGGGCTGTAACTCAGTGCCGGTTAACCCGTTAAGCGCCGAACTCACGCATAGGACCCGGGTGCGGGTCCTTCACAATTGTAATCAGGAATGAAGTGCAGTGAGGACTTCCTTATGTGCTACACATAAATATTCATACAGACATAATAGCAGACTTCGTGCTATTGGGAATCTCTCCCTCCCTCCCTCCCACCACCACCACCAGCAGCAGCTTTCTTTCTCAGCCACAACGACTAACTTCTAATTAACTGCCTTTCTGTGCAAGAGAAGTCAAGCTGCCTTTGGAGGTCCCCGGGATCAAGAGCAGCATTGGGGTTATATGAGGCATGACCACCAGGCCCAGCTGCTGCAGCCGCAATCACAGTATCTTTGGAATTGTGTCTGAAAAGCCTTCAGACACGCGCAGGAAGGAAGCTGCTGGTATTTGATTGTGAGATGTCACCAGAAAATGTACAGCGGGTAGCAAATGATTTGATAAATATATTATGGAAGAGATACCACTTCCATCAAAGGTGTCACCTTCTTCCCCCTGCCTCTGGAACAAACAAGGCATCGCTCTGGTCAAGTTTATTATTGCTGAATATTCTGAATATTCTCCAGTTTTGATTTGAGGATGGGGTGGAACATTGCAATTATTCACCTTTCTCTAAATCTGTTCAGTGCCTTAGTTTCCTGGCTGCTGCTTCTTTCTCCTTCCTGGGTTAGTCTTTTCTGCTCAGTCCTATTTATTATCAACCACACCATAGTCTCCAATTGCCTTGAAAATGCGAAAATGCCGGGACCATCAGGAAAACCCTTAAGCCATCATGGCTTCTCACTTTGTCACCCATAGCTGGCTGGGGCATGCTGGGAGTTGTAGGCCAAAAACATCTGGGGACCCCAGGTTGGAGAACACTGTGGTTTAGCATTATTATTTTTAAAGGATATATTAGGCTTGCAGAGGCACAGAGAGAAAAATACCAAAGCATCATTTAATCATGTTGTTTGGCATTCACAGAACGGCAGACTATAGATCAGTCTAGATGATGTGCGCTTTCGTTTTGCAAATGAAAAGGGAGGAAAACAGCTTAATTGGAGCAAGATACAAACCATGGAAGCACTTGCTTTCCATGCTGAAACATCTGATCAGCTAATGAAATTGGAACAGATTAGACTTCAGTTTGAAAAACAGGGAAATCAACTTTAAAAAGGCACTGGTACTAAATAACAGAAAACATCAGGAAATGCTGGAAGGGAGTTAATTTGTAGTGACAGCCACAGGCATTTCACTGCATGTGTAGATGGAACAAGCGTTGTCCTTCAAAGAGGTTAAGAACACTGCCCTGCCGGTCCCTCTAGCAGGGGGTCGGAGTTGGGGGTGTCGGTGTTGGTGTAAAACATTTTGGCCCCTGACCAGCTCAACAGAGACTTTTCTCAAGTGCCCTGACCTTTTGGATATACAAGCAGTGGCTAGTTTTTTCTTTTGCCTGTTTACTTGGTGAGACGAGTGCGCTCATCAAATGTCAAAGGGAATGTTAAATATCACACAGTCAAAGGCCATCGCCAGAAAGACCGGTATACCATGCCATAGCTGCTGTTCTAAAATGTCCACGCTTGAAAATTCTCGCAATTCGAGATTGATACAGTTCTGTTGTACAATCTACATTAGTGTTACGGAGCTTGCAAGAGCACATATGTGAGACAGCAGCTCTTGCATTACCCATCTGTGTCGCCCCCCTCTCTTTGGGCAAAGGCAGGTGCCCATGTGAAATTAATTCAAAACCCCAAACCAATCTTTTGGCTGACGCCGGCATCCACCAGAACCTCAAAAGTTACCCCAATCCTTTGAAGCCACCCACCCAAAACAAGCCTAAAAGTTGCATCTTTTTGGGGGGAAGAGCTAGAGATCCACCCTTACAGAGATCGCAACCATTTCTGTCCCTTCCCTCAAGCTTACTACAGTATCTCATAGAATAATAGAAAAGTAGAGTTGCAAGGGGCCTACAAGGCCATCGAGTCCAACCCCCTGCTCAATGCAGGAATGCAGGCATAGTGGTTAGAGTGTTAGACTGGGACTCAGGAGATCCGGGTTCTATTCCCCGCTCGGCCATGAAACTCACTGGGTGACTTTGGGCCAGTCACTGACTCTCAGCCTAACCTACCTCACAGGATTGTTGTGAGGATAAAATGGGAGAGGAGGAGGACTATGTAAGCCGCCTTGGGTTCCTTGCAGGAAAAAAGGCAGGGTATACATATAATAAATAATAAAATAAAATAAAATAATAATCCAGGTCAAAGCATCCCCGACAGATGGCTGTCCAGCTGCGCCTTGAATGCCTCCAGAGTGGGAGAGCTCACCACCTCCCTAGGTAGTTGGTTCCATTGTCTTATTGCTCTGACAGTCAGGAAGTTTTTCCTGATGTTCAGGTGGAATCTGGGTTCCTGTAACTTGAGCCCATTATTCCGTGTCCTGCAAACTGGAATGATCGAGAAGAGATCCTGGCCCTCCTCTGTGTGACAACCCTTCAAGTACTGGAAGAGTGCGATCATATCTCCCCTCAGTCTCCCCCTCTGAAGGCTAAACATGCCCAGTTCTTTCAGTCTCTCCTCATAGGGCCTTGTTTCCAGTCCCTTTATCGTCCTTGTCGCCCTCCTCTGAACCTTCTCCAGTTTGTCTACGTCCTCCTTAAAGTGTGGTATCTACATTTAAGACATGCCACACAAGGAACAGGGGATAGGGAGGGAGGAGAGGCATATAGTTAAAAAAAAGTGGTTCTGAAAGCCTCTTTGCAAAGATGGTGAGTTACTGCTTTTCCTCTTCAGCTCACAGGGAAGCTGGTTGGAAGGAATGGCCTCTGTGAGGAGAGCCCCCCCCCCCAGACCTTGCTTGGTGATGCAGTAGCAGGTGGGGAAGGCGATGAAGACTGTCTGCTTGGCTGGCTGGATTAAATATGAATTAAATGTCCATCCATTATGTATGAATGATTGCCCATCCAAACCCCCAAAGTCTCCCCGCTCTTCCTTAGGTAAAGCCCAGATGCCTGTTCTGAACGCCAAAGCTCAGAATCCCCCCCCCCCCGGTCCACCCATCCGGTTTTGCTATGCTGACATGATGCGGACAGTTTGTCCAGACGAAAGGGTTGACTATTCTATTTCTAGACACATCTATTTCTATTGCTCCAGGGAAAGAAAACAGCGGGCCAGCTAAGCCTTTCTGGACAAGCCAGAGTGCCCAGGCACTAACGCGGCCGTGCGCAGATGTGAACAGCATGCAACACTGCTACTGTGCTAGAGCAGTGTTCTCCAACCTTGGGTCCCCAGATGTTTTTGGCCTAGAACTCCCAGCATGCCCCAGCCAGCGTAGCTGGCTGGGGCATGCTGGGAGTTGTAGGCCAAAAAACATCTGGGGACCCAAGGTTGGAGAACACTGTGCTAGAGGCTGCAATCCTATGCACACTTGTTTGGGGGTAAGCCCCACTGAATATAATAGGACTTACTTGTGAGCAGACACACATTGGATTGGGCTATCTATGATACAGTGGCAGGCCTTGTGAAAGCAGGGGAAGCGTCTTCTGAGGTGGAGAGAAAGAAGCAGCAAGCGCCAAGGAAAGGAAGATGAGCAGAGCCGTGTGGGAAGAGACAAGAGAAGGGGGCCGGCTGCCCCACACTTGTTGCGCACAGCCTGTCCATACACTGCAACAACACCATTGCTTGGTTGCAAATATGATAGCCCTGTTGTGTTGCAGATTTCATGTGTTGTAATTTTCAAAAAGGGAATTTGATAGTGCATATTTTGTGTATGCCACATTTTTATTAAAAATATTATTAAAAATAATAATCACTATTTTATCGTTATTTACTTAATACATAGTGATGTCATAATACCAGATATGCAATAATGCCAAATGCTGCTCGCAGTGATCAAATCTTAACATCAAAGATAGTCACATATTAAAAGCAGCACTAAGAATTTAAACACAATCTATTTTTATCCTCAAACTAACACCAGGGGCTTTTCTACACGAGGCTTTTAAACCGCCACTTTAGCCCGAGGCTTCTGCTTCCAGATTCTTTGTGGGATTAAGATCGGCTCTTTTACACATTTTCTTTTCTGGGGAGCTTTTCTCTGCCTTTCTATGTGTTCCATTACACAACCACTAGGTGGTGCTGTGGTATAGCAGAATTGCAGAACTACACTAGGGTTTCATTCCGCCATTTCCAGATAATACCAGACTTTCCTCAATCAAGGGGGGGGGGGGGAAGCCACAGAAATGGTTGCAAAGAATGGGATAAGGTCTGGAGGATGACAACATCATGTAAAGCACCCGCAAACTACGGTGAGTGCGGAATCAGGAGTGCACAATAAATGCCTCATGTAGAAAGGATATAAATCATCCCCACTAAAGAAAAGGGTTTTAATTATTCCTGAACTTTTTCATTCCAATAAACAATAAAAGACTTCACTTTTCTATAACTTGTTTTTCGTATACAAGTGGGATCTGCAACAAAATGTTCCAGTGTATCCTCACCTTCTAATAGGCATGCTCCTGTTCAAGATTTCAGCCAGCCATGCCCCTCCAGGATACTCCATTCCATTCCCCCTCCTGCTGGTTTTCCCATTTTCTTTTCCAAGTGACATTCATTCCATGGTTACAAAGCATGCTCAGTCATTGCTGGGCTGTTTTTTGCCCCCTTAGAGCTTTAAAAAAAAAAAATGTACTTCTGCAAACCTTGGGGTCCCCTGAGGATATTGATCCCTCCTTCTTGTTTCTCAGTGGCCTCATTTTGGCTACAGAGCCATTGGAGTAACTGCCTGAGTTCACTATGGTGTGTGTGTGTGTGTGTGTGTGAGGATTTCATATTTATTTGCATTTATGCTGTTCTAGCACTGCTTTGTTTGAATGTTGGCAATTTTAAATGGGATTTTTACTTCTTATTTTAGTCTCTTTGTATATCACTTAGAATCATAGAATCATAGAAAAGTAGAGTTGGAAGGGGCCTACAAGGCCATCGAGTCCAACCCCCTGCTCAGTGCAGGACTTTGCATGCATTTGTAGAAAAGTGGGGTACAATGCACAGCAATGAATGAACAAATGCATATTAAAAGAGAATTTCTTCTTCATGTACTTTTTACAAGACTGTACTGTGGGGCTCTCTTTCCCTTTTTGGGTTGTTTAGTGGGTTAACACATATTGTTTTAGGCACAGAAGAGTCATACATGCTCTTTTGTTATTACAAGAGAAATGCCCCCCCCCCCCCGGTGTGAAACAGAGGCTCATTTGCACGCTGGAGGCTCCAGAACTCCAGTGCCCCCAGAATTCTCTTCAGCTGATGTGATGCTGAACGACAGGAAGGAAAAAAGTGTGTGGGCGGAGAGGGGGTGGACCGCACTGTGGAACAAGGTCATGAAAGCAGCTTTGGTTAGAAGTGGGCAGGGGGAGAGGGAGCAATTGTTTCTTTTCCCTGCTCTGTTTTTCTCTCCCATTCCATCCCATTTCTTTCATACCCCCAAAATATGGTGGTGCCCTCCCGACTTCTCTGAGTGTGAGAGAAGTTCCAGGGGGCAGCTTTCCTGGGCTTGCATTCCTTGGGAGGAGCAAGTCCAGGAGACTCACCATGTTTGTGTCATAATTATTAGAAAGATTTGGGGGATATTTGCTTTATTTACAACCATACAACTACCGTAAGTGGATGTGCAGAGGGCGAGCTCCTCCAAAGCAGCGCATCCACTACCCCACATGAGATGCCTCCTGATCACCATCTACCCTTCCGCCATGTCAGGGGACCGCCCCATTCATCTAAGATGGTCTGACTTCATCTGTGAAATGCCGGGGGAGGACATGGTTTAGGAATCCAGACAAATTTGGAAACAGTCACCAACGTTGCTACTTTTGAATCTTGGATCTAAGAGTTTTGCTGCATCAGGTCAGCTAGAGCACTATTTGGTTTTGGCTAGAAAATGGACTGGTCTGGGGTGCGCTGCATAACCTCAGGCAGCAATTCGCTCTCCGCGGCACTATTGCAACCTGACATTTGTCGCTCTGCCTCAGGCAGGAAATGTCTTGGGTTGAACCTGAGTCTACTCTAGCCTTAAATTCCTTTGAACTTGCACTTGACCTTGAAATTGTAATACAAGACACACACATATCCATGACCCAATCAGGCCAAATCAAACACACGCTCACCACAAATAAGCCTGCAGTGTGGGGACAGTGAAAGGAAGGCCAATGTTGGAGATGCCCCCAAAATTCTTAGCTTGCCCCAGGTGGCAACTGGCTAATCCCACACTGCCAGGGGGCTTGTGGGGAGGGCACGGCCACCAGTCAAGCGCTGCTCTTGCCGAGAGGTGCTGCCTGCCTCATGCTTCTCTCGCCTTGTGCTTCTCTCATCATGGCTGGGACATCCCCTGTCCACAAGGCACCCTCCACAAGACAGGGAGTGTCATTTTCTCAGATGGCTTTCCATCTGAAACGGAACGCAAAACTAGTATCTACACTCTGGCAAAACGGGACGTAAGACTATAAGAAGAGCCCTGTTGCATTAGACCTAAGGCTTTTCTAGTCCAGCATCCTGTTTCCCACAGTGGCCAACCAGATGCCTATGGAATGGCCACCAGCAGGACATGAGGGCAACTGTCTTCTCCTACTATTGCTCCCAGGAATGGTCTTCAGTGGTGCGCTACCTCTGATCCTGGAGTAATATATAGACCTCATGACGAGTAGCCATTGACAGCCATGAAGGCCAGGATCTCTTCTCGATCACCCCAGTTTGCAGGACACGGAATAATGGGATCAAGTTACAGGAACCCAGATTCCACCTAAACATCAGGAAAATTTTCCTGACTGTCAGAGCAATAAGACAATGGAATCAACTACCTAGGGAGGTGGTGGGTTCTCCCACTCTGGAGGCATTCAAGGTGCAGCTGGACAGCCATCTGTCGGGGATGCTTTGACCTGGACTCCTGCATTGAGCAGGGGGTTGGACTCGATGGCCTTGTAGGCCCCTTCCAACTCTACTTTTCTATGATTCTATGATTTTGTCTAATCCCCATTTAAAGCTATCCACACTGGTGGCCATCACTAGATCTTGTGGCAACAAATTCCATAGTTTATGTATGTTCTGTGTGAAGAAGTACTTCCTTTGTCTGTCCCGAATCTCCCACCAACCAGCTTCAAGGGATGACCCCACTGGTATCTAGTATTTGTTAGGTTTAGTGTGGTGTGCAGAAAGCAGATGGTGTGCAAAAAGTCTCCTGATGTGGTCCCAAGATGTCTATGAGTCAGAGCCAGTTTGGAGACAACAGGTTATGTACAATAGGTTATATAAGTGTTGCACAATTGGTGAATAATATCCTATTTATAGGTATAGGCTCTTCCTATAAAGGTTAGGGAAAGTCAACATGTTTTCACATCTTCCTCACTCACTCTTCTTCTCACTTGCCACTTCACACTTGGACTTGGGAGCTTCACTGGACTAGTGGACTACTTTGTCTCTGCAATCATGTAGTGAGACAGAATCATCTCTTCTGCGCAAGAGATGCCTGCATTGCTTGCCTTAATCCCATGTAATTGGGTCCTACAAATAAACTCTTTAATCTTTATAACAGCTGTTCTCTCCTGTTTCCGTCTGTGGTACTGGGAGTCCCTTGCTGGGTAAGCTTGAACCCCAGTCAAGCTCTCACAGTATTATGAGGGAGAAAAATGTCTCCCCACCCACTTTCTCCACACCATGCATAATTTTGTACACCTCTCTCATGTCTCCCATCACTCACCTTTTTTTTTCTAAGCTAAACAATCCCAGATGTTGTAACCTTTCCTCATAGGGGAGCTGCTCCAGCCCTCTGATTATTTTGGTTGCCTATTTCTGAACCCTTTCCAGCTCTACAATATTCTTTTTGAGGTGTGGTGACCAGAGCTGCACACAGTATGCCAAGTGCGGTTGCACCAGTTTTGTATATGGCATTACAATATTGACAGTTTAATTTTTATTCCTTTCCTAATCATCCCCAACATGGAATCTGCCTTTTTCACAGCAGCCACACCTCAGACTGATGTTTTCATTGAGTTGTCCAACACAACCCCAAGACCCCTTTCCTGGCCAGTCTCCATCAGTGTATATGTGAAGTTAGGGATTTTTGCCCCAATGGGCATCACTTTACACTCATAGAATCATAGAATAGTAGAGTTGGAAGGGGCCTCTAAGGTCATTGAGTCCAACCCCCCACTCAATGCAGGAACCCAAGTCAAAGCATCCCTGACCCTGACAGATGGCTGCCCAGCCGCACCTTGAATGCCTCCAGAGTGGGAGAGCCCACCGCCTCCCTAGGTAGTTGGTTCCATTGTCTTATTGCTCTAACAGTCAGGAAGTTTTCCCTGATGCTCAGCTGGAATCTAGCTTCATTTACATTGAACTTCATTCATTTGCCATATTGATGCCCATTATGCACCCAGTCCGGAGATATCCTTTTAAAGCTCTTTGCTGCCCTCTTTGTTTTTAACACCCTGAATAATTTGGTGTCATCCACTACTTAATCCACCTCACTGCTAATTCCAGGTCATTTATGTACACGTTACATTAAACTGCACCAGTTCCAGTACAGTTCCTCGGGGGACCTAACTTCTTACGTCCCTCCATTGTGAGAAGAAAACTGCCCATTTATTCCTACTCTCTGCCTCCTGTTCTTTAATCAATCCATAGAAGGACCTGTCCTCATCTTAAGTGAACATCTTAAGTGAACATAGCAGAATCCAGTCCAAGTTGGCTGAATTTTATTGCAATCTCCAACCTTACAGTTCTCAAATATTGCACATCTGATGCAGTTCAGGTGGTGACCAGGATCAAGCTTCTGTCACATGTGACTCCTTTCTTTTCTCGAAGGCCAGCTTCTGACAGATGCTCAATAGAAGCCATGAGGGCCCAGTAAACAAATGCATTCTTCACTGCTCTGGGGTTTATCATTTAAGCAGAATGTCAAAAGCTGATTTATCTTCTTTGACACTTTTCATATTAACTGTGGTTATTTCATCTCCAGAAGAGAAGAAGGAAACAAATCTACATCAGGAAGATGTACTCCAAAATGGAAAAAATGTTCAGAGGCAGCACAGTAAAAATAGTGGAGGATGAAGGGATGGGGTGGCAGGGTCAAGAAGTCCATGACGGATCATGTAGCTGAGCCAGTGAGTAAAGAGAAGGATCTGCTGTGAACATCCATCCAAACTGTGGAACCCTTCAGAGAGAGTCAAGATCTAAAAGCTAGTAAAATACTATACAGTGAATCATCATCATCATCATCATCATCATCATCATCATCATGCGATCACTCGTGACCGAGTAAGATTGTCTTCCGGGATAAAAGGAGGAAATTCTAAAGAGGATTGTGTAGACTCTAGCGATGGGTCCGTAAGTGAGTGTGGAGGCCAATTCTAGATCCACACAGCTTCCCACAGTGAGGACACAGGTTACCAGATGGAAGATGGTCCTGTGAAGGATTCGTTTGACGTGCTTTTCGCTTAGCACGTTTCTCCCTTTCACCTTGCACTTGGGCTTCTTCAAAGTCCATGGAACCTTTGTGAAAGGCCAACAGTGAATATGGATGCTACCTGGTGTAACTAAGGAACTGTAACTTCTTGGAATTGGGTAAGATTAGGAGCCTGCAGCCATGATTATTTCACATCCGTACATGAGATTCCTTAGCCACCGTGCATCCGGGCTCGCTACCTCTTTGCTTCCCCACCACTCGGGACATCTGCCCTCTCCTCACTTTGCCCCTCAAAGCTCTGTTTGTCCAAAGGGCCCACCTCAGGCTTGACTCTCAGGCCAATTATTTCCCTCTCCCTCGCAGAAGCTGCTGGACTGCAAACTTTCTGACAACTTCGTTTCTTGGGCAATTGGCATGTCCATAAACATTCAGCACCATCATACCCTCTCAGGTGTTTCAGAGGCTTCACCACCACAATATAGGTGGTCAGCATAGCCAGAAATAAAGAGGGACCCAGAAATATAGAACAATATTTTTACATTTTAATATCTACATCATGCATTTTTTACACTTTCTCCCAGCTCTGCTCCTGATTGCAATGCACTCCGCTGGGGGAGAGAGAGCCAAAAGGAAGCATCTGTTTCCAGAGACATGATGTTGCTGCATTCTAAAGCAGCAAGTGGCTCACTTTCATCAACTACCCTATTGGCATACTTGGCTCCCAGCTTTTTGCTTTATTCATGAGTGCATCCGGTAGCTTAATTAAGCCAATGGGTTTTCTAGAATTCAGCAAGTTATTAGCCGAAGACTTCAGCCTCTGCTCGGAGGCAGAGTGCAATCGAATGTACTTGTTATCAACGGGGGGGGGGGGGGGCTTAATCATCACATCAGTGAACAGATTATGGTTTGCATTCATAAATATGCAGTGAAAGGAACCCGTGATGACCTAAGCAGCCTTCATGTTCCAGAGATACTCTCAACTTCATCCTCCGATCAAACTAGGGAAGTAATGAATGTCTGCAATCTACAGCTGGGGGTCATGACTCATGCCCTGAATTACTTTTCCAGATTATCCTTTTCTTTGCCTGCTTAAAGGGCTCACACATTTCACTGGTTCATCCCTGGTGACCTGCATCTTGGGACCACAACACAGGCAGAACTTTCATATCACCTCACATCCCTTTCAAATGCAGTGCTGCAATTGGAGTCTGTTCACACATTCAGCTTGGCATCCTCAAGTGATGAGAAATCAAGTGAGTGTTGTACATGGCATGAGCTCCTCTGAGTGTGTCAAGAAGATAGAATCCTTTTCTGGTTATGAAAGGAGCTGTGCTGGTTAGCATCCATGGAAGGCTTCCTGGTAATGGATCTTGAGGGCTCATAAACATTTAAACACTTGTAGGGCTTAAAGGACATACTGAGGTATGGCTTCCCTATCACAAAAATGGGAGAAGCTACACTGACTGAACTTCTGTCTGCCCTGCAAGACAACTAAGGCCAGATGTTGGAAACTCTGCTGTTACTGTGTGTGTCCTTGTCCACACATGTCATGTTCATGTATACAGGAGGGGTATGTATCAATAGGGTCTTTGTGCGGTGGCAGGAATTGGGATATCCAGCTGAGGAAAAGCATTAGATCTAAAACTGGGCCCTCTGGCAATGAAACAAGAGCCAGAGATTAGAGCAAGTCATTACAAAAAAAGTAGAATACACATGAACAGCATTCAAATGGAATCGGCAGCTATTTAATTAAAGCCCCTGACCTTCTGGAGCAGTTTTGCATGGGGGATGGGAAAGTGTCCCTAGCATGTAATGCCAGTAAGTGGGAAGATATGCACTCCCGCCACCTACCTGACAGGTTCATGCTGGGGACAGAGTGGTGGCCAAGCTGGGAAAGAGGGGCAAGTGGCATCTCTTAGTGTGCATATGCGTGCCATGTTGATGCTGGTCAGGGTGGAGTCTAGGATCTATTAGAATCATAGAAAAGTAGAGTTGGAAGGGGCCTACCAGGCCATCGAGTCCAACCCCCCGCTCAATGCAGGAATCCAGGTCAAAGCATCCACGACAGATGGCTGTCCAGCTGCACCTTGAATGCCTCCAGAGTGGGAGAGCCCACCACCTCCCTAGGTAGTTGGTTCCATTGTCTTAGAATCATAGAATCATAGAAAAGTAGAGTTGGAAGGGGCCTACCAGGCCATCGAGTCCAACCCCCTGCTCAGTGCAGGAATCCAGGTCAAAGCATCCCAGACAGATGGCTGTCCAGCTGCACCTTGAATGCCTCCAGAGTGGGAGAGCCCACCACCTCCCTAGGTAGTTGGTTCCATTGGCGTATTGCTCTGACAGCCAGGAATTTTTTTCCTGATGTCCAGGCAGAATCTGGCTTCCTGTAGCTTGAGCCCATTATTTTGTGTCCTGCAATCTGGGATGATCGAGAAGAAATCCTGGCCCTCCTCTGCGTGGCAACCTTTCAAGTACTTGAAGAGTGCGCTCACATATCTCGCCTCAGTCTTCTCTTTTGAAGGCTAAACGTGCCCAGTTCAACCCACTCCACTCCACACTCAAGCAGCCTTCTGTTGTTCCAGAAAGCAAAGCGGAACATCTGGGATCAGACATAATAGCTGGAGTAAACAGCTCACTAGGAGCTCTCCTAGATGCTGCAACATCCTGATTCCTGTGGGCTCTGCTTTGGACCAGAACATGACAGCCTGAGAGCCATGCAGGAGCTGAGAGAGGACATGTGGGTGTGGCAGGAATTCCTCAAGCATGACCATGGTGTGTTATTTTGGCTTGAGGAGCTTGGGGTGGAGATGGAAGTTCAGGTGCATTCTGATGCTGCAGGTTGCAGTCAGTTCTGGAATCTTGTTCTGCCACTGGTGGTGTGTGCAGAGCCATGGCTGGAGGAGGGAATAACAAAGGACCTTGTTTTCCTGGAGTTCTTCATCACTCCGTGCCCATGGCCAGGCCTTGAGCCAACCAAACCAAATTTGACAGTGCACTTCCAGTGTGACAATCTTGCCACCATAGAATCATAGAAAAGTAGAGTTGGAAGGGGCCTACAAGGCCACCGAGTCCAACCCCCTGCTCAATGCAGGAATCCAGGTCAAAGCATCCCTGACAGATGGCTGTCCAGCTGCACCTTGAATGCCTCCACATCATGCCTGAGCTCCAAATTGAGTTGTGTCATGCAGCTGGTTAGGGTTTTCACCTTACAATGCCTGCACTTCAGTATCTTCTTGCACTCCATTTATTTATTTATTTATTCATTTTCTATACCGCCCAATAGCCGAAGCTCTCTGGGCGGTGTAAAAACAAACTATAAAATACAGTTAAAAATATAATTAAAACATTATGTTTTTTTTAAAACCAATTTTTTTTTAATTTTTTTTTTAAAAACAAGTTAATGAAAACACGACTGCTAAAATCAATTTACCACCCCACCGTATACCATTTAATTATTAAAAGCCTTAACATAGAGGGCAGTCTTAACCTGGCACCGAAAATATAATAGAGTTGGCACCAGGTGGGCCTTGCGGAGGGGCTTGTTCCACAGTTGGGGGGCTACCACAGAAAAGGCCCTTCCCCTTGTCATTGCCCTCCGAGCCTCACGTGGAGGTGGCAGTCGGAGGAAGGCCCCAGATGTTGAACATAGTGTACAGGTAGGGACACCCCAACACCTGGCTGGGAGTCTGGACAATGGCATTACACCCGTTCACATATTTATTTATTTATTTATTATATTTATACCCCGCCTTTTTTCCTGCAAGGAACCCAAGGTGGCTTACACAATCCTCCTCCTCCTCCTCTCCATTTTATCCTCACAACAACCCTGTGGGGTAGGTTAGGCTGAGAGTCCGTGACTGGCCCAAAGTCACCCAGTGCGTTTCATGGCTGAGCGGGGACTAGAACCCGGATCTCCCGAGTCCCAGTCCAACACTCTAACCACTACGCCACACTGGCAACATAATTAGATGACAAGGTTTTGGGAGCCGGCCCTGGCAGCCAGACGCAGGCCAGACGCAGTGCACATGACACGGCACTATGAGAGTCTGGAGGGTTGAGGTGCAGTAGGCCATATAGTCCAGTCCCTGGCTCTAGGACTCTGGACAGTTACAGCAGGGCAGGGCAGCAATTTGACGAGTTTTGAGAGGGTGAGGATCATCATCGTCCATACTGGTGGTGATTTCATAGATTTCACTGCAGTTCTGTGTGACTTGCATTGCAAGGCCTTACTGTCCAAGGCATGGGGCTTAGCTGACCCCATTTCAAATGTGAGAGTCTGCAGGATGTTAGAGGGCAGGATCAGGGAACAGACTCTGCACTGGCATGCCATCAACCTATTGCCCCAGCATTTTAGTGGGATTGCGTATGCAGTGGCACAAAGTTTGTACCTCTCACTTTGAGACAGTTCTGTTCCATGCAGAGGTATTGACTGCCTTCTTTGGGGCATTTAGAGTGAGGGATTCATCAGGCTGGGTACTAGAGTTTAGGGATGCATAGCTTTCCTGGGGTTGTACCAGCATCTAGCCAGTGTGGCGTAGTGGTGAGAGTGTTGGACTGGGACTCGGGAGATCCGGGTTCTAGTCCCCGCTCAGCCATGAAACGCACTGGGTGACTTTGGGCCAGTCACGGACTCTCAGCCTAACCTACCCCACAGGGTTGTTGTGAGGATAAAATGGAGAGGAGGAGGAGGAGGATTATGTAAGCCGCCTTGGGTTCCTTGCAGGAAAAAAGGCGGGGTATATAAATATAATAAATAAATAAAAAATAGCCTTGTCTAAAACCAACCAGTGCCAGATGCAGAGCAGAGTGTGTTCATATGGGATCATCATGGTTGGGCTTGGCCACATTGCTGGACTCGGCTGGCTAGACCATGTAGGCACTGGCTGAAGTTCCCTGCAGGCCTCGGTGATCCACCTAAGGGGGAAAATGATCTTGGACTTGCCTTTATACTGCAGTCTTGGTCAGTTTTCGCATCCTATGAGACCACTAGCCTGGGATCGAGATTTTGTGGTCTGAGTGGCTACCCAAAAGGATTTGGCAGGGAGAAGCTGACCAGCGCTGCCTCAATAGGGTGCTCAGAAAGGTGATCTGCGAAACCTGTAATGCATTAGTAGGAAGGCAGGTAGCTACTTGCCCCATCCTGAGATTAAATATTCACTGAATGAGCTCTATAGGCTTAATGGAATACATATTTCCGATGCTGGGAATGGCACATTCCCCCGAACACTGGAATGTGGCCTGTCCGATTTCACTCTGAGCAGGTGAGACAGAGGCTTGGCCCCTGATGTGTGCTCGGACTGTGTGGGAAAACTGGAGCAAGAGCACAGACTGTGGGACCTGGGGGGGGGGGGTAAGGACCTCCTTTCGGACCAATCCGCCTCTTTCATGCAGAGTCATGGGATCTGGGGGGAGCAACTCAGGAAGGCCTCCCTCAACACCTGGACAGGTGTGGCCAAGGGGCAGTTTACAGGAAGCCAGCTACCACCAATCCCAGGGCTGGGTTCGGCTTGCCCTAATTTAGTAGTCGTTGACTTCTGTATTAAAGCAAATTCCCACACACTGTTAGGTTGTTGCAGATCTTGTTTGTAAGTTTAGCGTTAATACAGTTGTGGTCCTAGTTCACTCAGTGCACCATGTCTCATCTCTTTATTTCCTGTGTTTGGTCACAAGAGACTACTCATGAAAATAAAGAGACAGCAGCAAACCCATCTGCTTTTTAGGACTCACCCTGGTCAAAGATAACATGACTACATCATCTGCATATAAAAGAATACTGACCTTCCTATTTTCTATGGCAGGTGGGCATGCATCCAGCTCCCCCAAGCTGTTGAGCCAAATCATTAACCTAAAGATTAAAAAGAAAGGATGCCAGAATATACCCCTGTTTAATTCCCTTCATAGTTGGAGTTGGATCTGACAGAAGAAACCCATTTCTGCCTTCCCTAATTTTAGCAGCAGTATCTTGATACAGACTTCAGAGAAGCAGCAGCAACCTAGAATCTATATCAAGGGAAATAAAGAGACCAGTTTTGCACATCCCTACGTAAAGATCTAATTATAAAGCTTAGCATGCAAAATATAGCACATGGCCTCCTCCACGTGCTCTCTGAAGCACACACGGAGCTCCTGTCCAGGTGGCTTTCAGGGGAGGAGGGCAGTGCCAGCGACACCATCCTTTGCATGCATAGAGCCAATGAAGAGGACGGCTCTAGAACAAATGTGCACAGAAGGGGCCACTGAATCGAAGCAGTAGGCATCATTTATTTATTTATTATATTTTTAAATCGCCCATCTGGCTGGCCACCCGGCCACCCTGGGCGATGTACAATCAAGGTAAAATACAGTAAAACACAATTAAAACACAATTAACACACAATTAAAACAATATCAGTGTTTAAAAAAAATCCTAACCCACCCCATATTCCCGCCTGAAAAGCCATGTTTTTAGTGAGCGGCGGAAGTTCAACAGGGAGGGGGCATGGCGAAGGTCACTGGGGAGGGAGTTCCATAACTTGGGGGCCACCAGAGAGAAGGCCCTCTTCCTAGTCCCCACCAGCCTGGCTGCTCTGGCTGATGGGTCAAGGAGAAGGCCATCTGTGGCAGACCTTGTTGAGCGGCCTACTTGATGCTGCTGGAGGCGCTCCTTGAGATAAGCTCCTTGAGATCATTTGACTCTTCTCTCTTAGCATTCCCCTGTCCTCATCAGTGGGCTCATTTATATGTATCTGTTCTCACTACTGCATTCAGAAAACGGGGCATTAGGAAGCAGGCAACACAGACAGTGACGTATAAAAACCGCATCTAAGATGCAAGCCATGGACTCACTAAAACGCTTAAACTAATGCTGATAATCAGATTGGTTATGAGAACAATGTTTGCCAAGCACAGCAAGATGGATCATGATCGTAATCAACTGGCTGCCCAGGAAAGGAGCCAATTTCTCTGAGCCGAATTAAAACATGATACTTTAAGAAGAAGAAGAAGAAGAAGAAGAAGAAGAAGAAGAAGAAGAAGAAGAAGAAGAAGAAGAAGAAGAAGAAGAAGAAGAAAGGAAATCTATTACCTGTGATGCCAAAAACACATACACACAAAAAAACCCCAAAAAACCCTCTCCCCTGGCAACAAAGACAAGGAGCTGGCAATGTATCTATTTCTGAACTAATTTTGAATCCCTTGGTCGTGGCGGACTCAGCAGGCTGCTCTTCCCATGGTCAGCCCAGAATGCTTCGCCACCCAACAACTGCAGCACAATGAACGGGGCGACGCCGGGCCCTCTGAGCCATCGCCAAGGGCCCCAAGCAGGCTTCTTGGATCCCGTGCTACTTTTTTCTAGTTATTCTTTCCGTTCCTTTCATTTAGATCCCACCCTTTCTCCCCGAGCTCAGTGCCGCGTTCCCTTCTCCATTTTTATCTGCACAGTAACCCTGTGAGGTGGGTTAGGCTGAGCGCTGAGGCCGAGAGCTGGTGGCTGCCTGGCTTAAGGTTGCATGGGGATTGAAGTCAGGTTTTTCCAGTCCTAGACCAACTTATTATTATTATTATTATTATTATTATTATTATTATTATTATTATTAATCGCCCATCTGGCCGGCCACCGGCCACCCTGGGCGATGTACACAGAATAAAAACAATAAAATACATTTAAAACAATATAAAAATTTTAAAATCTTAACCCAGCCCATATTCCCGCCTGAACAACCAGGTTTTTAATGAGCGACGGAAGCTCAGCAGAGAGGGGGCATGGCGGAGGTCACTCGGGAGAGAGTTCCACAGTACGGGGGCCACCACAGAAAAGGCCCTCGTCCTCGTCCCCACCAGTCTAGCCGCTCTGGCTGAAGGGACAAGGAGAAGGCCGTCCGTGGCAGATCTCGTTGAGCGGCCCACTTGGTGTTGCTGGAGACACTCCTTGAGATAGACTGGACCGGAGCCGTATAGGGTTTTAAAGGTCAAAAAACCAGCACCTTGAATTCAGCTCGGCAAGCAACTGATGTGATCCCGCCGACGGCAGAGCCAGCCAACTCCTCAACCGCCACCCCATTTTTGTTGCTCCATTCACAAGTGTGAAGGTAGGGAGGCGTTTTGGTGGTCTTTCAGGTGCCTCTTTCCTCCCACAGCGGCCCCAAGGCTGCCGGGATCACTGCTTTCCCACCACTAATGTCTGGGTGTCAGTATGGGCGTGTGTGTGCACACACATGTGCCACTCTCCCAACCAACACCCTTAGATGCAACCATCTGAAAAGAAAGTAACTGGATATGTATGGTGAATTTCCTATACAAGGCACCCTCAGGGCAGGAAAGACACACCAGCAAAATAAGCCTGCAAAAATACTCGGCTTACTTGAAGGGCTCAAACTACAAGAGGAGAGCTATAAGGCATTAATCTAGCCAGCCACATAGCCACTCAGCAAGGACTTCAGAGGATCTGTGAAACTGCATTATAGGACAGTGAGCTACAAATCCTGGCATCTATCAGGGTTTCCAGACACCCTGCTGGAAGCCCCGGCTTCCACTTGAGCACACCGGAACTATTGTGGTGAAGAAGAACTCATAGCCCAAAATGGCATCATATTTAAAGGATAGACACTTTTCTGGTCCACTTCAAATTAGTTAATACTGGGCTGCTATACTCCACTCTTCCGGTTAGTTGGAGCCAGGGATGGGGACTCGGAATCGAGGACTCGACTCGTGAGTCGGACTGAGTCCCCCCTCTGACTCGACTCGGACTCGAGTCCCAATATTTTTAATGGGACTCGAGACTCGACTCGGGACTCGAGACCAAGGACTCGTCAACATCCCTGGGCTGTGCCAGAAGGAGTGGAGAGGACGGAGCGTGATTGCCGGTGAAGAGCGCATGGAAGCGAGGTGTGCCGCTGCTCGGCCACTATGGACGGCTACCAGGAGTGCAGCCCCAACAGTGTGTCAAGATTTATTTTGATTGATGTGTTGCGTACTTGGGAGAGGCAGAAGAAGGACCTGAGATGACTCTGTGTGGCTGCTCTGAGTGTGAAGTAGCCTTATTTTGTTGGGAAAAAAACCCATTGATTTTAATAGGGACTTGTGGAGTCAGCTTTGGGAGTGACTCGTGACTTGTGACTCGTGAGTCACCATTTTGGACCAAGGACTCGGACTCGAACTCGAGACTCGGGTCCAAAGACTCGTGACTCAACTCGTGACTCGAGACCAAGGACTCTTCAACATCCCTGGTTGGAGCGTATATCACACTGTGGCACTCGTGGTTAGTTCATGAGGATTTGCTTTTACCAGCAGAAGAGTGGGGAGGCACAGCCCAGGGACAGCCACTTTGAAGTGGACCAGAAAAGATTTCCTCCCGAGGACTTTAAATCTACAGATATGGACTTGATAAAGGCAATGTGCTGAAACGGATTTTGACCAGGATTCCGTAGTTTTAGTACATATGCATGCATTTGTGTCATTATGCATCATTTGACAATTAATATAGTTGTGAACTGTTATTATTGGGGTGTGTGGTTTTTGATCATGTTTTAAGGGACATGTAAGAAGATGTGATGCATCTACAAATCTCCAATCAAGTCTGATATTATAACAGCAGCCATACAGAGCTAAATGTGACACAGTTCACATCCAATTTTCAATTGTGTGAATGTTTTTTAAAAAATAAACTGCCGGTGCAAGGACCCTAATAATCTAAAGTGAAAACCTGGCAGGGGGCACTGGGTTTTTTAAAGACTTACCTCCCACTGTGGTCCCATTCTGGATGGGCTCCACCCTCACACCTGCTCTCTGCGTGGGGAGGAAAGCTCCGATCTGCACCAAGGCAAGCTTTCCATCCGATGTAAATAGAAGGCACAAGATCCCCCATCCAGACTGGGACCACAGTGGGGGGCAAAGGGTCAAAGCCCCTCCACACCTTCCTCTCATGGTCCTGATCCAGTTCTGGGGGCTGGGAAATGCCTACTTGCAGTGCTTTTTTTCTGGAGAAAAAGGTACCGGAACTCTTGGATTACATTTCCTCGGGAGTAGATGGCGATTAAATTGTAATGCAATTAATAGAAGAAAAGGTGCTGGAACTCAGTTCCGGTGAGTTCCACCAGAAAAAAAGCCCTGCCTACTTGTGGAGAAAGCCTGAGCACACACAGTTGAACCCTGGCATAGTTTTTCCCCCTTTCGCTGACACCCCTCTTCCCCCCCTCCACCTTTCTGCATAATCCCCACCCGGGGGACAGGAGAGACAGTTCTGGGCAGACCGGTTGTACGTGGTCACATCTGCATAGCATATAAAAAAGGGGGGATGTATTAAAAATCCTGACTAAAACATAAAGCAGAAACTTAAAAGTCAAGAAAAATATATGTAAAATACACTGAATTTATAATATCAAGATATATAAAATTATATTTTAAAAGAATTATGTATATAAAAATATAAAACATGTAAAAGCCAGAAAACTTAATAGACATGTAAATAATAGCTTAATTCCATGCTGGTCTCAGGAGATGAGACCAGCATTGAATTAAGAAAACAGAATAATAGTCTGTAAAAGGAAGTGAGTGTGAACTACAGTGCCACTGAAGAAGGCCTTCAGGGCCGAAACGCGTTTGGCTTCATCTTCTATCAACAGAAAAGCTTCTTTGCTGAAAAGACTTATCTCTGGAAGCAACAAACAAAAAAACATTGGCATTAATAATATCACACCCAGAGATAAAAGCCCTCTTGTTTGAAAAAAACATTCAAGATCTTCTTCAGCCTATGAGGAGCTATTATTTACATGTCTATTAAGTTTTCTGGCTTTTACATGTTTTATATTTTTATATATATATAATTCTTTTAAAATATAATTTTATATATCTTGATATTATAAATTCAGTGTATTTTACATATATTTTTCTTGCACATCTGCATAGCTACATCTGCAGAACCTCAATAGGGCGCATTTACATCTACCCTCCAGGAAGGGCATAAACATTCTGAAGGTGGGGAGCGCAGTCTCAAAGAGCTGCAAAGTACCCCAAAGTATCCAGGAGATGCCAGCATCCAAGAGGCGCCACCACCCCGCAGGGCGGAACCAGCCCACCTGGTCATCAAGGGTGGGGAGGGGGGTGAGGGAGGGTAGAAAAAGACCAGTCCTCGAGAACAAAGGGTTGTTGGACACCAGGTGCAGGCTTGCACGGACTCGGTCTCTGACTCTGGTCAGAACCACGCAGCTTCCAACCCCCAGCAGGGCGCCCGGAGACCGGCTACATAGACCGCTATGCTAGCTCCGTAAATCCGATTCTCTGATGTATAGTTATTCTGGTATTACGCTAAGCCATATCTCTGATGTGTATTGAAGCCTTTCCGCTTCGCTTCAATTTTCAATTCAATAATATTGAATTTTTATATTCAATATTAAATAATATTAATGATATTAAATGTTATTAATATTAAATCATCAATATTATTGATGATTTAATTCTATTTTTAACTTTTGTATTTATCTAGTTTTGTTTTAATTGTATAAGTTTTAAAGTTTGTGAGTCGCCTTGGGTCCCAGTGTTGGGAGAAAGGCGGGATACAAATAATAATAACAATAATAATAGTAATAATAATAGTAATAATAATAATAATAATAATAATAATAATAATAATAATAATAATAAAATAGACTCTGTAATGTTTCCTGTGAAATTCCTGGTAGTCTATTAGTTCTGCTCCATTAAAGGTGTGATAAACATAGTATCTCCGTCTCAGTACGATTCTTTGTCAATGGGAGGTCGCGGCTGGAATTAAACTGCACAGGAGTATAGTGTAATATCTCGGTGCCGGTTAACCTGTTAGGTGCCGAACTCACGCAACGGTTTTGGGTCCGCCACACTACTATTTCCTTTAAAAATCATCATTGCACTTGCTGACTGTGCAAGAGACATCCTGTCTCCTTTGCTGCCCCAAAGTCAGGGCTCACTTGGCAGGCCTGGCTTACCTGGCGGTGTGACTTCGGATGCTGGGCCACGGCTTTCCGACTTACCGAATTTACTCCACACTGGGAGTTTTACCACATCACAACCTTTCACTACAACAGCCAGTCCCATGGCCAAGCGGAATCTACTGCCAAATTTGAAAAGAAAGAAAACAGCAAAAAGAAAAAAGAAAATCTATGGCAAGCCATTCCAGCACGGAGAAATACCACCCACTGCAGGCCTGCACCTCAGCCTAGTGCAGCAAAGTGTGTCCAGGAGCACATTTTCCCTGGGGCCTCCTATACTTGCTTTATTGAAACTTGAAGTTGCAGAGAAAAGTCACAGATAGCTGGGACAAATGCTATTAAGCTAAAGCCTACACTTTAGCCTCATAGGTGCACTCAAGAACTGCCAGAGCTGCACACCGGAGAAGCGGAATGTTTCAGATTACATGCCGGTGGACGAAGGGAACTTGCACAGGGCAAATGACCCCCCCCTCCCCTGCCCAGACACGAGATTAATGGGTGCAATATAATCGGGACTGTAAATCCATCAAGCAATCCTAGGCTACCTAGAGGTGGCTGAAGATGATCTATGAGATCGCTGCACCACCAACCACTCCAAGGGAAATCCGCAGCCGACCTCGCATCCAGGAGGAAAAGATTCAGCAGCACGGCAGTGGAAGGAAAGTGCTCCTCAGCAAAACACAGAGGCACGTCGTGACCCCGCAAAGGGTTCCTGCGCGGTTCAGAGACTTTGCACTGAAGCAGGGTCTTTCTTTTATCAGCACTCCATAAGCACTTCGCTAGTTAAAATATAAATTCTTCACCATTCTTTGTTCTGTTGTCTGACCTTAATTTTTTAATTCCATTTCTCCACAGCTTCAGTATAAACAAAAAGAAATTTGCATGAGTGCTTTACAGTCAAATTCCTATTCTTTTGTTTGGTAGAAATACATCAAATCACTTAACTTTGGTTTTTTGGGGGTATTTTTAAAGTTGTCTGATTGCATTTCCTACTATAAATATGAGACTGCGGATGTTACGATAGATCCTCCCACCCCATGCAACCAAGTGAGCTGCAACAAAGACAGGGCCGGATTAAGATAGGGGCTATTGGAGCTGCAGCTCCAGGCCCCTACCCCAAAATAGGCCCACAATCAGGACCGGTGCAGGGCAGTTTGGCGCCCCAGGCGAAATAATATTTAGCGGGGCCCCCTCTCCAAAGCAGCCCTGCTCTGAAAAAAAAAAAAAACCCTGCGCCGCCACCACCAACCTACCCTCCCCCCGCCCTGGCGGCTGCCGCTGCTGCTGCTGCTGCCGCCACTGCCACCGCCGAGGAGGAGGAGGAAGTGACGCGACGGGACCCCCGCGTTGTTTTTTGCCGGGGAAACCATGGCAACAGGGCTGTTTAAGCCCTGTTTCCTCCCGCCAAAACAACACGGGCGGGGCTCCGGAAGCGACACGACACGGAGAAGGTAGGTGGCGGGGGGGATCGGGGGTGGTGGTGATGGCGGCGGCGGCGGCGGGAGGCGCAGCGGCAGCGAGCGGGAGGGCGGGGGAGGCGCGGCGGGCGGGTGGGAGGGTGGGGAGGCGGAGGCCTGGCGGAGGCGGCGCAGCGGAGGCAGAGGCCTGGCGGGGGCGGCGCAGTGGCAGCGAAGAGGAGCGCAGCGTTTCTGCGCCCTCTTCAGCCGCGCGCCCTCCTCAGCACCAGGCCCATAATGCTCTTAATCCGGCCCTGAACAAAGACCTCATCTGAGTTGTACAAGAAGGAACTGGATGTGCAGCTCTGGGTTATGGACAGGCCAGTGAAGGGCAGTGGAAAGGGAGGACCGAGAATGGTGAGGAGCAGCTCAGCAAACTGCGGCCCACTCACAGTCACGGGAACAAGCAGTGATTTCAGACGCAATCGTCTTCCTCACTCATGGAATTTTACATGGAGTCAACACGGCTGTTGTCAGTTTATAACCCTCCTGTGTTTTCCCATAGGGAAGACTGGGAAAAAAATCTGCTAAGGAGGAAAAGTTTTGGAATACCGTAACTGCACAATTCTGTTGGATTGGTAGTCCTAGGAGCCCTTCGTCTCGAAGAACCCCAGGCCTCTGAATCAGGGCCCTACTGGATTGGGATAACAGAATGCATTTCTTCCCCCAATCCCAGGTTTATCTTATTGTAAAGAAAGCCAAAACTCACGTTATTTCATAGGCCACGGTGGTATTTTCTGGCCATGCCACTAGACAGACCACTCGGCCAGGCAGATCTGTTGTCGTTGCGTAGTAACCTTGTGGGAATGATAATAATAAAGCCAGTAACCATATGACACAGATGATAACTTTGGTGGCTGTAGCTGATAGCCTTGGTTGCAGTGGACGGATAATGGCCATGTATCTGTGTGAGAGAGAGAAAGGGAGGGAGGGAGAGGGAGAGAGAGAGAGAGATTTGAAATGTAGCAGACAGCAGAACATAAAACAGCGATGGAGTTGCCCCCCCCCCCCAAAAAAAAAGGAGTCCTGCTTCCCCACCTTTTAAGCTGTGGTGTCTGTTTACTGAGGTGAGGTCCATGGGAACACGGAGTACAGCCTTTTCTGTGTTGGCATCCACTTTATTTATTAATTAAATTTATATCTAGCCTTTCCACTAGCAAGCTTGAGTTGGCTAACAAAGTCAAAACTGAATGAAGCAATTGCACTACAAGAAGAATAAGCACTAAAAGCAGGAATCCTATCACGATGAATCGTAACAACAGCACAGAAAATGGCGGGCCGGCTTCTCCCATCTGCTGCTGTTCGTGGAGGTCAAGCGGCTGCAGCAGCGGTGACACAGGGAGGGCCATCTTGGCCCCTGTGCTCCACTCCACCACGGCAATTAATGCTGCTCACGTCCAGGCAGATCCCTCTAGAGACGTTGTTGGCTTCTTTCCATAGGAAGGCGAAATGGGTCTTGTCTTGTTTCATAGATTTCATAGATCATAGAGTTGGAAGGAGCCTACAAGGCTATCGAGTCCAACCCCCTGCTCAATGCAGGAAACTAAAGGAGAGGTCTCCCATCCAAGTACGGTAATAACCAGGCTTGACCCTGCTTAGCTTTCCACACTCAGACAAGCTGAGCCAGCATAAGCCACAGGCCTGGCTTCTGTGATGTATTAATCTCTCTGCTCCTCTTAAGGCTTTAAATTTTGGCCAGAGTCTGACAAAGAGTCAGGCATGCTAAAGCCTGTTGTTTTCAGAGGGCTTCAAAGTCCTTAACTCTGTGCTGGATTCCGGCCGGTTGATTTTAACTTTACTCTTACATTTTTCTTATCTTGTGTCTCTGGAAGTCTTATAGAAAGGCAGCCAAAAAGTCACCATCCACATTCAGTAAGAACAAATTGGAAGCCTCAAATGTTTTGTTTCTTGATCCAACCAGTAGGCTTTTGTTGTTGGAATGGAAAAGTTACCTATTAGGTTGGTTACATACAGATCACCCCAAAAGAGGGCACAATTTGCATAAAAAATCTATGTATAGATACAAACTTAGAAATAATTACGATAATTTAAATAGAAATACAGTACATCTCACCATAGCAGGGAAGACTGTGGCCAGGTGAGCAGTGTACAGCCCCCGCTGTTCCATCTGCTCTCCAAGGGCGGCTAAGTGTGGGTGGGCAACTTCGAGGCCCCTTCTTGCGATTCTTGAGCTTTAAAGACAAAGTCCGGACTTGGACTAGTGGACAACCTTTCGAACGGAAGACTGTCCTCTGTAAAAGAGGACATGTGGCCTATCTGTTGCCTATATGGAAAGGTGATCTATATAGCCAAGTCTTCCAGTGTGGTGTGGTGGTTAGAACAGTGTCCTCCAACCTTGGGTCCCCAGATGTTTTTGGCCTACAACTCCCAGCATGCCCCAGCCAGCGTAGCTCCAACTGGGACCCTGGTCAATGTCCCACTATCATTACCAGCCGCTGGCTCTCTCTCATACTTCCTTGACGAGAAAGCAAAGGGCACACACACAGTTCTGTTCTCTTCTCTTTTCACCAATAGCACGCAGCTCCTTCTGTGCTTAGAACCCGCGTGCAATGGGTTCCCCCTTGAACATTCTGTGATGTCATAGCAACTCGGCCCTTGTCAGGGAAGTTGGAAGATGTGCTGCCAATAGGCAAATTTCCATCTACTTCCACCCCTTGCTTTTCTGGCCCCTTCCCCACCACCACATAGTCTCCAATTGCCATGAAAATGCAGGGACCTATCACTGGGACCAGTGTAAAAATGTATTGGTGTTTTGGCGAGAGGTTTTTACAGAAATATCGAAAATTATTGGTACTAATTTAGAGGTCTGTCCAAAATTAGCATTGTTATCAATAACTGAGAAGCTTATTTGTGATCAAAATACGAAGGAGTTAATTGTAAACTTGTTAACTGCGGCCAGGCTAATGATAGCGAGAAATTGGAAAGTACAACATGTTTTCCTAATAACAGACTGGTATAAGGAAGTTTGGGACATAGCCCTAAATGATAAACTAACTAGTAGTATCAAATGCAAAAAAGGATTGCTAAAGAAGAATAATTTTATGGAGATATGGAATCAATTACTAGACTATGTATTAATAAAGGGGAAGGGTAACATGCCTTGTCAGGATATGTTATATTTTTGGAATTTAGACTTTATTTGATCAAGAGGATAGAAGTATATTAATTGGTCCCTTGGAGGGTGGGGGGGAGCACTTTATGATTTATTGTATGTTGATTATGTTATATTTGTGTGATAATTTTGTATTTTGCTAAATATATTTTCTGTGTTATAATTTGTTTTGAAAAATAAATAAAATATAACAAAAATAAAAAAATAAAAATGCTGGGACCTTCATGAAAACCCTTAAGCCATCATGGCTTCTCACTTTGTCATGCAGAGTCCTAAATTCCCAGCTACTTTAAGCTGCTGTTAAAGGGGCAATGGGCAAAATTCAATTGCAGCTAAGCTTGCAGTTTTAGCTTAACTGCATTTTGCACATGGCCCCTGTAAGAGTAGCTCTGCTTAGGCTTGAACAGCAGCAGGGTCTCCATGGAGAGACAGATGCTGCTAAGCTGGGAGGGCCACACGCGCATGCTCTATCTGCTGCCTCTGCTGCACATTGCTGTGGGGAAGGGATTAGCTGGGTGAAAAGAAAAGGAGGTGGAGGCTGCACCGCTGGCCTGGACTGAGGGAGAGGTGAATGAAGGAATTTATCATGTGATTCTTATCTTTATATTGCCAAAGATGCTACAGTAATACCTTGGATTACAAGTAACTTGGTTTGAGAGCGTTTTGCAAGACAAGCAAAATTTTTAATATTTATTTAATTTTTTTTTACTTGATATACAAGTGTCGTCTTGCAATACAAGTACTGTAGTACGGCTTAAATTAAAAATCTCTGTACAAATTTTTTTGGGGGGATTTCGTTTTGATATAAGAGTGTTTTGGATTACAAGCACCTTTCCGGAACGAATTATGCTCTCAATCCAAGGCATGACTGTATTTCCTAACAGAGCTGACTCTGTGCCTCTAACAGATGAGGTTACAGTGTCAGAAGGAAATGCAAGAAACTTCCCCTTCTCTCTGAAACTCCATGTTTGGGGTGTGAGGTGGGTGGGTAAGCTTCACCTGTTGAATTTGTGCCAATCCTGACCATTTTAAAACAAAAGAAAGAGATTGCCCTGCAATCACTGACACCCACCCATGAAAAACACCAGATATCAACAATTAAGGGTTTAAGTAAGGTTAAAAAAAATTACAAATGCCACTTATAAAATATAAAATAATATATAATAATGTAATAATTATAATATATAAGATATTATACAATAATATAATTCTGGAAAAGTCATCCTAGCACTGGCGCTGCTGCTGCTACCTCTTCTTCTAGCAAGGAGCAGCATTTCACAATTATCCCTCAATTACACGATACTTCTTCACACAATGTATAATCAGTTTGCTGCCACAAGGTGTGATGGTCAGTGTTGTAGATTGAATAATTTAAAACATGATTTAAAACATGGAGCTTCAGTTTTGAATACAGTAATACCTTGGATTGCAAGTAACTTGGTTTGAGAGCATTTTGCAAGACAAGCACATTTTTAA
The DNA here is from genome assembly GCA_021292165.1 of Shinisaurus crocodilurus. NCBI lineage: Eukaryota > Metazoa > Chordata > Lepidosauria > Squamata > Shinisauridae > Shinisaurus > Shinisaurus crocodilurus. The sequence continues at coordinate 37,881,798 of CM037884.1, read as the reverse complement.
ATATTTATTTAATTTTTTTTAACTTGATATACAAGCGACGTCTTGCAATACAAGTACTGTAGTATGGCTTAAATTAAAAATCTCTGTACAATTTTTTTTTGGGGGGATTTCGTTTTGATATAAGAGTGTTTTGGATTACAAGCACGTTTCCGGAACAAATTATGCTCTCAATCCAAGGCATGACTGTACTGTATATATGTGCTCAAATGCAAGATATATGAATTGTGGGAAGGAAAAATATTTATTAAACTCTAACCTTGATTTTTTTAAAAAAAGAATAAAGGTTGAAATATTTTGTCCCAGAATACATTTACATTTAAGGCATACCCTTTCTCTATAATAATAATTTTAAAAACCTGTTAGGCCTTCTGAGTCTTTTAACAAAGCATAGTCAATACCGGTGGCCCTCCTTGACAACTTATTATTAAATTGACCTAAATCTAATAGTGTGATTCAATTGTACATTTACTTGGGAGTAAGCCCTATTGAATTCTGTGGGACATACTTCTGAGTGATCATGCCTAGGATTGTGCTATAAGGCAGCAGTATTCTGGCCACTTCCTTCAGAGTAAAGCCCCATTGAAAGAAGTGGGAGTAGCTTTTGAATGAACATTGATAGCATCAGGCTGTAAAACTAGACTTTGCTCTTATTGGAACTCCAGGAATAGCCCTTGATGGTCAGAGACTTATAATGGGCAGCTTCTCATGAATTTATTCTGAAGACTGACACAATTTGTGCCCTTAAAAGGCTTGTGCTCTGAACTCAAAAATTAAACTCCAGATTGCCTTATTCAACCCATCAGTCTAACAGACAAAAGGAAGGACTTCTTCATGCAAACCAAGTCCCCGCATACACTTAAGCAACCTGGGTTTGTATATAGGGACTGGGCTTGCATCTTCTTGTAAGAGAAGGTGTTCATGCCTTCCTCTCTGTGCTAGGTTAAGACCATGAGACCATAACAAGAGCCCTACTGGAAAGGCCAATCTGGTCCAGCATCCTGTTTCCCACAGTGACCAACCAGATGCTCCGGACAGCTCTCAAGCAGGACATGAGGGTAACAGCACGCTCCCACTCATGTTCCCCAGCGACTGGTCTTCAGAGGCATGGTGTCTCCAGTCCTGGAGGTACTATGTCATCATCATGACTAATTCATTGATAGCCCTTGCCTTGAGAAGGGAAACTAGATACTAACCTCCATGAATTTGATACTCCAAGTTGGCAGCCATGGCTACATCTTGTGGCAGTGAATTCCACAGTTTAACTATGCACTATGCAAAGAAATACTTCATTTTGTTTGTCTCAAATGTGCCATCATTTAGCTTTAGTGGATAACCCCAGGTTCTAGATGAGAGGGAGAAAATACTACAGTTTTGTGTATTTCCTCTAATAACTTTTGTACTTGACCATGCCCTTTGGTTGCCTGGCCATACCCTTGGCCACACCTTCATGTTGCTTAACCACACCTCTTACAAATTCACATGTGTGTCCCTATTTTCATTTGTGAAGTGTTGGAGGGTATGCCACCACCCCATCCCACACTCTGCCTTTTTCATTCCTCACTCCTGTTTCCTCTTTTGCCAGTAGCTGTGGGGCAGGAGAAACCACACAGGCCTATAGCTAACTTGGATTGTGTCCATTGTTGGGGCTCAGGTGGCTTGCGGGGTAGGGGGTAGGATTAAAAAAAACCTACCAGTAGATCCCTGCAAATGTGCCTTGTTATTAAATAACAAGGGCAGAAAAATTAAATGGGCAAGCCAGTGGAGAGATCCAACGGTAAGAACTTATAAAATGCCATATACATCAATGGTACTATATAAATCACCATCACAACTCGAGTCTGCTTCCCTGGACAGAGAGCAACTTACAAAGCCAGGCTGAGGATTTGAGGATGGGCATCACATGGTCTGAGAGCAACAACAGACTATGGCCCTTATGAGAAAAGTGAAAGGACTGAGGTGTGACATGGTCAAGGCAGGAGAATGGAAAGAACCAGAAAGACTCTTGGGTTAAATTTCTCCAGTACAGGGCTCGCCAACCTTGGGCCCCCAGATGTTGCTGGACTACGATCTCTCAGCGGCTTTTGATACCGTTGACCACGGTATCCTCCTGGACCGTCTGGAGGGGTTGGGCTTGGGAGGCACTGTATTGCAGTGGTTCCGGTCCTTCCTCTCTGGAAGGTATCAGAGGGTAGTTCTCGGGGAGGAGGCTTCAGACCCTCGGCTGCTCACTTGTGGAGTGCCGCAGGGTTCCATCCTCTCCCCGATGTTATTCAACATCTACCTCAAGCCGCTGGGAGCTATCATCAGGAGGTTTGGGGTGCAGTGTCATCAGTATGCGGATGACACGCAGCTCTACCTCTGTTTTAAGTCCTCACCGAGGTTGGCCGTTGAGACCCTGTCCAAGTGCCTGGAGTCAGTGGCTGGCTGGATGGGAAGGAACATGCTGAAACTGAACCCCGACAAGACCGAGGTACTTCTGGTGGGGGACAAGGGAAGGTTAGGGGATGTTGACCTGGTGCTGAATGGGGTACATCTACCCCTGAAGGACCAGGTCCACAGCTTGGGGGTCATTCTAGACTCCCAGCTGTCCATGGAGGCTCAGGTGGCAGCTGTGAGCCGGGCGGCGCTGTATCAACTCCATCTGATACGGCAGCTGCGCCCCTACCTTCCTAATCATCTGCTCCCATCAGTGGTTCATGCCTTGGTCTCCTCTCGCCTAGACTACTGTAATGCGCTCTACGTGGGGTTACCCTTGAAGACGGTCCGGAAGCTTCAGCTAGTACAGAACGCGGCGGCTCGCCTGATTAAGGGCAGCCGCCGGCGTGATCACATCACGCCAGTGCTTAATGAGTTGCACTGGCTACCAGTTGCTTGCCGAGCCGAATTCAAGGTCTTGGTTTTGACCTTTAAAACCCTACGCGGCTCTGGCCCAGCTTATCTCAAGGAGCGCCTCCAGCAACATCAAGTAGGCCGCTCAACAAGGTCTGCCACGGACGGCCTTCTCCTTATCCCATCAGCCAGAGCAGCCAGGCTGGTGGGGACTAGGAAGAGGGCCTTCTCTGTGGCGGCCCCCACATTATGGAACTCCCTCCCTAGTGACCTTCGCCATGCCCCCTCCGTGATGAGCTTCCTCCGTGCATTAAAAACATGGCTGTTCAGGCGGGAATATGGGGTGGGTTAGGTTTTTAAAAGAACTTTTTATATTGTTTTAATTATTATTATATTTTATTGTATTGTTTTATTGTATTTTAATTGTACATCGCCCAGGGTGGCCGGGTGACCGGCCAGATGGGCGATTAATAAATATAATAAATAAATAAATAAAATAAATAAATAAATACAGCTCCCAGAATTCCTTGCCATTAGTCATGCTGGCTGGGTATGCTGGGAGCTGTAGGCCAGCAACATCTGGGGACCCACGGTTGGAGAGCCCTGCTCTAGTACGTTTATGGGGACATGTAGGGCATCCTGCTCCTCTCTCTCTCTCTTATATTGTCAAAACACATCAGCATGTCAACCCTAAGGAAGCACAATGGAAGCAGCTGGTTGCTAGACCCAGTTAAAAATCTGGCCTCCAAAGGTATAATTATGTAGAGAAAGATTTCACCTGAAGGCGTATGCCTTTCCCAGGGAAAACAGCAGTTTAATTTGAATTAAGCTGAAGCTTAGCATATGCTTCTAGAATTGCAACCTTCCAAGAAGAGTGACAGATATTATTCCTTCTGATTCCTGGGATATCTGTCTACAGAAAGTGGATGCTCAGCTGCCCATGTGGGTGCAGACGCGACATGCAACTGTGTAAACTGCTAGCTGAAGCATCGTGGGGTCCAATACCTAGAACACCCTTTCAGAAGATAAAGTACTTAGGGGTGAGGTTGAGTTGTATCTGTCTATCCAGAGCCGCCCAGAGGGTTTATGGGGCCTGGGCCAGGTGTGATGCCGGAGGCCACTGCCTCCTTCAAGAAGCCGTGGGGGGGGGGGACTCGTAGTGGTGAGAGTGTTGGACTGGGACTCGGGAGATCTGGGTTCTAGTCCCCGCTCGGCCATGAAACTCAACTTTCATGGCCGCTTGGCCATGAAAAGAATTTCCTGACTGTCAGAGCAATAAGACAATGGAACCAACTACCTAGGGAGGTGGTGGGCTCTCCCAATCTGGAGGCATTCAAGGTGCAGCTGGACAGACAGCTGTCAGGGATGCTTTGACCTGGATTCCTGCATTGAGCAGGGGGTTGGACTCGATGGCCTGGTAGGCCCCTTCCAACTCTACACGGTTTTCTATGATTCTATGATTCTATGACTTTGGGCGAGTCACTGACTCTCAGCCTAACCTACCCCACAGGGTTGTTGTGAGGATAAAATGAAGAAGAGGAGGATTATGTAAGCCGGCTTGGGTTCCTTGCAGGAAAAAAGGTGGGGGATAAATATAATAAACAAACGAACGAACGAACGAACAGGTGCCACAAGCCAATGGTGTACTCAAGAGCTGAGGATGGAGGAGGGGGCAAGAGGCAGCTCAGAAGTGAATCCACAGCCCCAGCAGGAGTTCAGTGCTCCAGCCAGCCTGGAACAGGTGCCTTGTAGCATTATTCAGGGGTTGGAGGTGAGGAAGGGGAGGGGCACTTCTTTTCCTTTCCCGCCCTCCTGAAACCATCCAGCCCTGAACCCGGGTGCTTCATTACTACATGTGGTGCAGCTGGGACTGGACTTTGGAGCTTCCGATCGCCACACAGGAAGCAGCAGCAGGTGATGATGAGGGCACGAGGGCAGCAGAAACAAGCTCCCTTTTATTCCTGCGGTCGTGATGGTGCTATGAATCATGCCAGTTTACAGTGTGAGAAGCTCTGAGCATTTCTCTGTACAAAAAATACTAAATAAATCGGGGGTCGGTAATTTCCTAGGGTTTAAAAAATTTTGTTCTAACATAACAGGAATTAAAAGCAGTTTTAAGCATGGAATCGTAGCGGGGGAGGGAGAGAAGACGAGAAATGTCCGTTGTGTTGTTGTGTGTCTCACAACGGAAGTGACGCATGCGGCCCCCATTAGACCACTGAGCCCAGGATCTGAAATTACGTAGCTGCAGCACTGATTGTTACATATTGGGCGGCGGCGGTGGCGGGGGGGGGAGGTTTCTAGATAAAGGGGGAGTTAAAAAGGTGACCTTTTCCCTTTCTCCTCTCCTGAAACCGTGCCATATAGTGTTAGCTCCATGGCACACACACCCCCTCCCAGCTCAAATCTCCCCTCCTGAAAACTGCAAGCCCACCGCTGTCCTTTCTTTCCTCCAACTGACACCTTCAACCTTCCATGACTCAAAGAATTGCAAAAGAAGTGCCTCCGACGTACATGTGCCTCTCCTTTGTTTATAAATGGACAGGAAATTGGAAGTCTTGTTCCTCTTTTGAGAAATAGAAGTCAAATACATTCCAAGAGAACTAAAACCAATTTGTCTTAACTTGAGCCCGCAAGATTCCATAGGTGTCGGATGCTCTCAGGTCTTGGTCAGTCTTTTATTGGGGTGCGATGCGGTGGGGGCAGGGGTAAGCATTATTTTAATTCACAAACTAATATACTTTTGCATGCTTAGGGAGTCTTGAATATATAGAAACCATCATTGCTTTTGGAGGGCAGCCAGTGTGGCGTAGTGGTGAGAGTGTTGGACTGGGAGTCAGGAGATCCGGGTTCTAGTCCCCGCTCGGCCATGAAACTCACTGGGTGACTTTGGGCCAGTCCCTGCTGACTCTCAGCCTCACCTACCTCACAGGGTTGTTGTGAGGAGGAGGAGGAGGAGGAGGAGGAGGAGGAGGATTATGTAAGCCGCCTTGGGTTTCTTGCAGGAAAAAAGGCGGGGTATAAATATAACAAACAAACAAACAAATAAATAAATAAATTTCACTTCCGAGTCGATAGACATTGGCTGGGTTCACGCAACACTTTTAAGCCCACAGAGGCTCTGAAGCCTCTATGGGCTTAAATTTGCCTGTGGCCCCGACTAAGGATCGGCCGCAGCAGCGTTCCCTGGCCATCTCCGCCGCCCTCTTCCCGCCCTCAGTCCTCCTGCAGGCATCCCAGGGTGCACCACAGGAGCACCAAGGTTCTCCCCCCCCCCCAAAGCTGTCATTTGCACTAATCTGCCCCCCCCCCCAGCTCAGGGGAATCCCTCTGGTTTTGCCACTTCCCGAGGTGCTGTCGACTTGCAGTAAATGGCAAAACTGAGGGGACAGTTGGGGCTTCCCAGCAGCCCCCCCAAAAACCTGGGGATCCTGTGTGGAAGGGGGGAATTGAGAGGGTGACCCCCAAAACACCCTTTTTTGCAGGATCTTGGGTTATTTTTAAGGGGGGGGTTGTGCCTCTTGGGTTATCCACACTTGGGACAGTGAGGGCAGCCCAGCGGGACACGAGCGCCCCTCAGAAACCTGAAGATTCTGCTGCAGAGGGTGTTTTCTACTCCCTTGGACTCCCAACCTTTTTTTTTTTTTTTTTAAAGTAAAAGAAATAGCAGTGGGCTACAAAGTTCCAATTAGGCATGGACGCTGTGTCCATTCAGACAAGTTTCCATGCCGAATTGGAACTTCGTAGCCCACTGCTATTTCTTTTACATATTTTTTAAAAAAATGTTGGGGGGGGAGTGGAAAGCACCCTTTGCCGGCCCCTTGGCAAGAGTGGCAGCCTTTTTTTTTTTTTTTGCCACTCTTGCCAAGGGACTCTGTGCCTTTTTGGTTAGCTTGTTATCCGGGTTCAGGCAACATGCTAAATCTACTAGGGGTTTCTTAACCCTGCTGCAAGCCATGGCTTAGCAGGGTGGTTTATAAGCCACACCAGGTTGGCTTATAAACCACCAGGCAGCATTCAGATAACACACTAAGCAACTCTGCCACTTAACCTACTGAGGCCTAGCGTGTCGTGTGAACCCAGTCGCTGGACCTTCCACCAGGTTTGGTATGAGAGGGAATGATGATATTGTTGCAAGCAGTGCTTTTTTTCTGGAGAAAAAGGTACCGGAACTCTTGGATTACATTTCCTCGGGAGTAGATGGCGATTAAATTGTAATGCAATTAATAGAAGAAAAGGTGCTGGAACTCAGTTCCGGTGAGTTCCACCAGAAAAAAAGCCCTGGTTGCAAGTGTTACTTATTGGTCACGCAAAAGAATCTCCTTTCAAAGCTTTTGTATAGTTTGCTAGCTGAAGATGCTTTAATGGCCTTTGATGACAGGACAGGCGGCGGCTACTACAGGAATTTATGACACACCCCACCTGCTTCAACAGGTGCTGAAGGAAGAAGCTTGGCAATATGGAACTGAAAAAAGTCTCTGTTTTTGCAGCTGGCTGGGAAGGAAAGGTCGTCACTGCATTTATATCCCACATTTTCTCCACAGGGCACAGATGGTTTTATCCTCACAACCCTGTGAGATGGGTTAGGCTGAGAGATTCAGCGACTGGGGTTATGATGAGATCTACGTAGTTATGATCATTTGGTTGTGACTATAGCTCAGAAGGAAGTCCACAGCAAGACCCCCGATAACTTGGGTAAGTGAGGATTCGGGAGAAAGGAGCTATTATGCACATCACCAAAGGCGCACAGGAGGATTCTCCTGAAAAGAAATGCCTCGCCCCCCCCCAGGGCAGACTCAACCAGAAGCTTCAGCTCCTCACATAAGACAGGCTAACTCATCAAGTAGGCAGACCAACAAAAGGTTTTCCTGATGACATCCATCAAGAGCCATCAAAACACAAAGAGTAGAGCCATCAGCAGAGATTCAAGGCACTTGGGGGACAGAGACAGCTCCCTGCTGCTCTCATTTCTCCAAGAAGGCAGGAGAAAGGATATAAAGACCAAGAGTGTGTGTGTGTCTGGGGTGACGGAAGATGTCCAACTGGGCTTCGAACTTAGACCTCTTGAAGCACCTTCCGCCTCCCTCAGAGCTACAGCTGGAGAGATTCACTGCAGGGAGCCTCAGTAGACAGGCAGTAACCGGAACTTCTTTCCGTCCCTTTAGACCAGGGCTCTCCCACCTTGGGTCCCCAGATGTTGCTGGACTACAGCTCCCAGAATCCCTTGCCATTGGCCATGCTGGCTGGGTATGCTGGGAGCTGTGGGCCAGCAACATCTGGGGACCCACGGTTGTAGAGCCCTGCTTTAGAGGGAAGCCTTTCTTCCACCCCTTCTCCTATCCAGGCTGTCAGGGCCAGAAGGGACTCTTTTTCTTCTCCAGAATATAGTGTGTGTTTGAACCATAGCGTCAAGATATTTTGCTGCCTGAAATCACTGGGCTTGCTTTACCAACAAGTAAGATGCTGTACCTACTCTGTATTTCCTCTTTAATAAAACAACCCTTTTGTTCCTAGAGTCTGTGTGTGTACATTTGTCTAAGTGTAAAAGGGCAAAGCGCACACTCCACCCAGCAGCGCGCGTTTTACCTCAGCCAAAGATCCCAAACCTTTCGCAGGAGTGTAGGGTTAGTCTCTCTCTCGTCAGAGGGAATCTAACACCCAAATTATCTGTCATATAACGCTGGTCCAGGGCCACCAAGCGGGTATCATGGTGAAATGGGGACTTGAACTCAGGTCTCCCCGGTCATAGTCTGACTGACTGTCTAACTGCAAAACTGCCCTGGTTTAAAAGCAAGCACTACCCGCCTGGGCACTGGCCTGCTTGCTAGTGTATATTTCCTAAATCAGCAAATATTATACAAACATGGTGTCTCCACTGCTCTCTCCTCAAAAGAAGGCCGACACTTTCAAGCAAGGGTGGGCGGAGGTCGAGGGATCAGGGAGCCATTTTCGCCTGTCCAGACCCCTCCGCAAGCCATGCTTCTGCCGCCACCGTGGGTGGTGGCAAAAACATCGGTGGTTTGCAAATTGCCACAGAGTGTTAAATTTATTTATTTATTATATTTATACCCCGCCTTTTTTCCTGCAAGGAACCCAAGGCGGCTTACATAAGCCTCCTCCTCCTCCTCTCCATTTTACCCTCACAACAACCCTGTGAGGTAGGTTAGGCTGAGAGGCAGTGACTGGCCCAAAGTCACCCAGTGAGTTTCACGGCCGAGTGGGGACTAGAACCCGGATCTCCTGGAGTCCCAGCCCTACACTCTTACCACTGCACCACACTGGCGTAGGTCAAAACTAGCTTTTTCTCAAATTAAATTCGACCCTTTTATCCCTCCGTAGTGGCTACGGTGCTTTAATGCTCCATAGTGGTTTGCTGCCGAAATTAGGTGGCAAACTGCCGGTGTTTTGCCGCCACCGTGAATTTCATCGGCATGGCACCGGGGGGGTGGGAGTACGGACCACACCAGGGCTGGTGGGGGCCACATGCAACTGGCTTGTTGCCCACCCCATCTTTAAATGCCGCTCCAGCACTTTGTACCACTCAGAGAAGTGCGGAGTGCTATAGATACGGTACATCTATTCGTGCCATGCTAGAGATTTTAATCTTACTGCAGCTTCAGTAAGAAGTCACTGGACAAGACCTGAATAAGCGAGGCTCATAATGCCCAGTGCCAACCAGATTTTCCTTATCTACATGCCGACACTCAAAAGACTCCAGACGTTTTCGAGAGGCAAGGCTTCCCTTTGCAGAAGCAGTGCTGATTATTTCTCAGCAAGGCTTATTCTCTTTTCTATTTTGACCAATCTAGTATTCCCTCTTTCAAAACTACAGCACGCAATTCTGGGCCACAATTAAGGCCTTTATCCTTTCTATTAATACATATAAAAGCAGAAGAATAATTCTGATATATCCTTGTTGCAATGAGTGTGAGAGAAGTTTTCTTTTCTTTACTTTTCCCCAGAAAGAACAAAAGTGGTTTTTCTTATATTATGACTCACAGACAGATAGACAGACAGACAGACCCAGTTCTTCCCATTAAGCAACAGAAGAGATACAGGGAAATTAGCTGCTCTGTTCCAGGCTTCATAGAATCATAGAATCATAGAAAAGTAGAGTTGGAAGGGGCCTACAAGGCCATCGAGTCCAACCCCCTGCTCAATGCAGGAATCCATGTCAAAGCATCCCCGACAGATGGCTGTCCAGCTGCACCTTGAATGCCTCCAGGTTGGGAGAGCCCACCACCTCCCTAGGTAGTTGGTTCCATTATCTTATTGCTCTGACAGTCAGGAAATTTTTCCTGATGTTTAGGTGGAATCTGGGTTCCTGTAACTTGAGCCCATTATTCCGTGTCCTGCAAACTGGGATGATCGAGAAGAGATTCTGGCCCTCCTCTGTGTGACAACCCTTCAAGTGCTGGAAGAGTGCGATCATATCATATCAGACACAGCTGCTCTTCTGGTCACTCTAGGAGCCTTCAGGCTGCTTGTTTATTCCTTCACATTTCTTTCCTTTCCTCCCCCCCCCCCCCCCGCAAAGGAACACACAGTCCTCCAGTAGCTTTAGGCTCAAGGTTTCTTCTTTGCACCTCTGCAGTTTCAGCGTCTGCTACCACTGTGTTTCTTTTGCAGAGGACAAAACTCCTTTAACCTGCACATAGCCTCTGGTGTGTGTGTGTGTGTGTGTGTGTGTGTGTGTGTGTGTGTGAGAGAGAGAGAGAGAGAGAGAGAGAGAGAGAGAGAGAGAGAGAGAGAGAGAATGAACTATGCCTCCCAGGGGTTTGGGACTGACTGAGAATGTTTAGCCATCCTGCCTCCAAAGGATGACAGGAAAGGGCTTTGATCTGACTTTAAAGGTATGGAAAAGGCAGCAGCAGCTTAAACACTTGATCATTTCCCTCCTGACCACTTTTTGCAGTTTCTCCAAGGAATAGGCCATGAAGATTTAGGGAGGCCACAAAAGATTGCCAAAGAGTCACTAGGGAAGCCTAAAAGATTGTGGCCTCAAGCTGGAGCAGGGCAGAAATAGCCCTGGATGAGTCGATGCGCTTCCAATTTCTAGCTGTGGTAGGTAGCAATCCTGTGCACTGGAATCCAGGGAAAATGTGATGAATGGCCCCTCCAGTCCATCAATTGTTCCGCCATAATAAGCATGTTAATCCTTTAAAGTGCAACAAGACCCTTTGTTGGTTTTGCTGCTACCCCTTTGGGAAAATGTGGGACCTCATTTCTAGAGGTTAGAGGTGAGACTGGATCCGCATCTCTCAGGGATGGCTCAGCCTCAGACCTAAAGAATTCCTAGCTCTTCAGGGAGCTGGGCTATGGCCTGCTGTAAACACACAGCAGAATGAAGTCATAAAATCCTGATGTGCTAGACTGCTACCACTTCTCTCCACAGGTGGGCAGATCATATTTTTTGAATGACCAAATTCAGACCAAACCCTCCCAGCGAGGACAACACACAACATTGTCATATCAGGAAGAACTTTTCTATCCCAGCTGAATCTCTGCTGCCTGTAGTAGAAGTTTTCTACTCACAGTGTTGTTTTTACATAGGGGCATATTCAAAGATGTAACCTGCAGTTTGATGTCCTAACGCCCACCTCAAGAACTTACAGCCTCGTTTCCTCCTCGTTCTGCTGCATGTGAGCCGAGAGCCTGGAACATTCAAAGAATCAGAGCCAGGTAGCTCCATCTAATCGAACATCTAGTTTCCAACACTGGCCAGCCAAAGGCCTCCAGGATACACACCCAAAAAGGGCATGGAGGCAACTGTATCTGGTACTGAGACTGAGACTACCTCCCATCACAAAGGCACAGCTTGTAGCTATCGATAGACCTAGACCAGTGTTCTCCAACCTTGGGTCCCCAGATGTTTTTGGCCTACAACTCCCAGCATGCCCCAGCCAGCATAGCTGGCTGGGGCATGCTGGGAGTTGTAGGCCAAAAACATCTGGGGACCCAAGGTTGGAGAACACTGACCTAGACATTACTCCAGCCGTCCCCATCCTGGTGCCCTCCCAGATGTTTAGGACTACAACTGGTGAGGTGGGGGGGGGCATAGCTCAGTGACAGAGCGCCTGCTCTGCATGCAGGAGGTCCCAGCTTCAATCCCAGGATCTCCAGGCAGGGCTAAGGAAGGAATCCCGCCTCATGAAACCCCAGAGAGCCGTGGCTGCCAGTCAACATACTGGGCTAGGTGGTCCAAGGGTCTAACTCAGGATAAGGCAGCTTCCTCTGTTCCTCACTCTTGGCATTCCTGACCATTGGCCATGCCAGTTGGGGCTTATGGGAGTTGAAGTCCAAAAGATCTGGAAGGGACCAGGTTGGAGAACTCTGTCTTACTCTAGAAGTGTGTCCGATCCTTGTGAAAAGCCATCAACACTAGTAGCCATTGTCTTGCCTTTTGGAAGTTAATTCCACAGAAGAATTCCAGTGAATTCCAAATGTCACCATCCTTTTGTATCACCGCACTGGATGTTGACTCACATGCACTTTGTCATCTGCTATAATCCTGTGAATCCTTCTTGGCAATGCTACAGCTTAGCCAGTGTCTCCGCCCCTCCCCCTCCGTGTCCTGATCACTGGTGCAGCAGGACAAAGAAAAGAGCGACGACCCTATTCACGTCAGCAAGATTGCTTCACACTGGAATGAAAAAGCAGCAGCATCTATGAGACTGCTGCATCACAGCTGTTCGGTGGCCTTCACTAACATCCCTGCAGCAGTGCCAAGAGCACAAGTGTTAAAAAAAGATGGAGACAGAAAACATTTCTGCGGAAAATCAGCCAGCCTCATCCGAATGCTTGTTTCACATATGCTAACCAAGAGAGCACATCCTGACTCTTAATGTCTGATTGGCAGGAGCGAATGTTTTTCTCGTACAATTAAGGTATGCAATGCATCATGCTTGCATGCAAAGTCAGCTTGTTGACACTGGAAGCCGTGACTGAATGAACACACACAGAGACACACCAGTGCCAGAGACACGATGAGCTTCTACACCTTATCAGCGGCTCACAGCTAATCCGTCTTGTTAATTATCCATTGCTTTCAGCATCTCAGACAACTGGGCTTTGGGATGATCCCAAGGACAATGTTTGGCAATCTAATAAATCTCACAGCATCATTCCTGGACACAGCAGGGAGTTCCATTTTCTGCTTCCGCCGCTATATTCCCATAGTCTTGCTTCGGGAGATGCGGACTCCACCATGCATTACTGAACCTTTGGCAAATGGTGCATTGTGAGGCACCAAGAGAGCCTCCAACCAAGCAGGAGCTGCATAGGCCAGGCAGAGGTTTCCTACTCACCCAGCCAAGAGGGCTGTGGGTTGGCATTTCAGCTGCACTGAAGGCAGCCAATGCCGGGAGATGAACCTCAGAGCCCAGGGGAATCAGGTGACTCCTGGATGCCAACCCCATGCCACTAGCAGCTAGCAAGCTCCCAGTCCAGCTGTTTCCCCTCAATCCAGGCAGCCCTGTTACTCAGAGAGGACCACCTGCCCCCAATATGTGTCAGCCTTAGACCTGAGCACCTGACAGATGGGCATTTGGATCCTGAGTTGGGGTTAATCTGGTGCAGCAGCATGTGCTGCCCTCTGTTCCGAGAAAGCCAAAGCCAGATCCCCCACACCGGGTTAACTCTGCCCTGCCGGCCAGAAAACCCCACAACTGCTCCTTCACTTTGAATTATGGACAGTAATTTTCATAGAATCATAGAAAAGTAGAGTTGGAAGGGGCCTACAAGGCCATCGAGTCCAACCCCCTGCTCAGTGCAGGAATCCAGGTCAAAGCATCCCTGGCAGATGTCTGTCCAGCTGCACCTTGAATGCCTCCAGACTGGGAGAGCCCACCACCTCCCTAGGTAGTTGGTTCCATTGTCTTATTGCTCTGACAGTCAGGAAATTTTTCCTGATGTTCAGGTGGAATCTGGGTTCCTGTAACTTGAGCCCATTATTCCGTGTCCTGCAAACTGGGATGATCGAGAAGAGATCCTTGCCCTCCTCTGTGTGACATCCCTTCAAGTACTGGAAGAGTGCAATCATATCTCCCCTCAGTCTCCTCTTCTGAAGGCTAAACATGCCCAGTTCTTTCAGTCTCTCCTCATAGGGCCTTGTTTCCAGTCCCTTTATCATCCTTGTTGCCCTCCTCTGAACCCTCTCCAGTATGTCTATGTCCTTCTTAAAGTGAGGTGCCCAGAACTGGACGCAGTACTCAAGATGAGGCCTAACCAGTGCCGAGTAAAGGGGAATTATCACTTCCCGCGATTTGGAAGCTATACTTTTGTTGATTCCACTGGGCTGAGAAGGCTGATGTGGGGACATACTGTGGCTGGCACCAAAGTTGGTGAGCCTGAGCACTTGCAGAGGTCCGGTGCCCTGTCGCATCACGACTCAAGGCACTTGGGTACAGCTGGCCACATCAGAGGCACGTGCTGCTACGGCAGGGTCCGTCAGGAGCAGCAGAGAGCCACATTAGGCAGGGAAGGCAAGGCAAGGCTGGTCAGGACCATGGAAGGCGTCCGCATCAGCTGTTGGCTCAGCGTGGTGCAGAGGCCTTCTGAAGGCTGGCTGGTCTAGTCCTGCTGCCCCAGCTCTTAAAGGGCCATTGCCCAATTTCTTTGGTCATTGGTGCTTACGACATGGGGGAAATATGGACTGCACTGAGAGTGTGTGTTTTGCTGAGTCTGAAGAGTTCAGCAAAGCCACATCTTCTAGCCTGAAAGGTCTGGCAGTGGGGGATGATGACTACCCGAGAGGCACCTCCTCCCTGTCTGTGTCTTCCTCTGAGGTTGAGGGGAGATCAAGGCCCGAGAAACGGCACACACAGGCTTGTTAAGGGCCTGCTGACATAGAAGCAAGAAACACTATCCTCACTTTCCACAGGACGCCCACGAAGACTGGTCCGCTCTCCCATGCTCCCTCCAGACTGACCAGGTGCCTCGTGAAGAAATCCCACCCACCTAGTATCAGCCCTGTTCACCTTCCTCTCTCGGAGATCCTTCTGCATATTGGAAATGATCACGCATCACCGTTTAATCTTTGTAATGATCTGTTGGCAAGCCCACTCCCTAAATGAAGGGTGCCTGGGCAAAAAAAAATCTTCCATCACACTTTATGGGCGGGGCAGGGCATGTTGGGAGATGATTTGCTGCAGCTCAGCAACTGCCAGAGCTGGCTCAAGACATTTTGCTACTCCAAACTCAAGGTGTACAGGACCCAAGGCTGGCCAAGTTATCTTGGCACCTGAGGTAAACAATCTCAAAAGTGCACCTTTCTGGAAGTAAAAATACAATAAAAATGAATAATAGAATCATAGAAAAGTAGAGTTGGAAGGGGCCTACAAGGCCATCGAGTCCAACCCCCTGCTCAATCAAGTCACTAACAATTTGCCACCCTTCCATGACACTCCAAATCCGCTGCCTAAGGCAGCTTCTCACGGTGCTGAGGTCAGCCAGGACCACACCTTATGAAGAACTGCAGTCCTCGATCAACAAGGAGACAGAGCTATATTTATCTGCAGCTCCAAGATGGAATGGGCCCAATGCCAGGCACAAAGAAGATGTAGCATGCCAGATATTTCTCCCTAAAGAAGAAGGAATCACACAACAGTGGCACCACTTTTTCTCATTTCAATATTTTAGCATGGTTTTGCAAATTTCCATGACAAGAAAGTTTCCCTCAAGTGCCATGTTACATTCAGATGGTTCCTCATTCAATACAAAAGAAAAAATTGGAAGCAATTGAGCACTTCCTTCCTTCCTTCCTCACCTGTAGAAGTCGATAGTGTGCCTGGATAGCTAAAAGAAAACAGCTCCAACCAACCCTTACCGAGGCAAGCAGGATGCAGCAATAAGCACATCTTACACCCTTATGAGGCACCATCCATCCCCGTGGCTCCCCAAAATGTTTCTCAAACAAAATATACCATGTGGATAAAGGATAACAAGGATGGCCAACCCGCTTCACATTAGAATTCCTATACCTTGACTAGTCATGTAAAAGAAATGGCTGTTCCTCTTATTATTATTGCTCCATCAATATAATATCGCACTTCAACAAAAACGGCAGCTTCCTGCCCTGAAGAGCTTAAAATCTAATTTCAACAGCTGAGAGGGACAAGAAAGGAAGGGCTGGACAAGAAAGGAATGCTTGAGGAGGGTGCTGTTGCCCTCATGTCCTGCTTGTGCACTTCCCGTGGGCAGCTGGTTGGCCACTGTATGAACAGAATGCTGGACTAGATGGACCCCCGGTCTGATTCAGCATGGTTCTTCTTAGGTTCTAATGAGGAATTAAGTATTTAAGAATTCCAGTATGAACGGGCCAGCTTTGATTTGGGGTGCCATGGAAAGGCATCAAACTATTAGCAATTCAGTTTATTTTTATTGCACCTCCTGGACTCATGTGTGGATCAGAACTTAATTTATTTCCTGGCTTTCACACTTCCCAAAATGTTCCGATGCAGCTAAAACCATATCAAAATATGTTTTTAAAATGTGCATTTTTGAGATAAAATATGTTTAGAAATCTTTTTATATCTGCCTTTCAGTGCTAATTTTTGTAGGGATTAAAAAAAATAATATATATATATATATATATATATATATATATATTGCAGATTAATGCAGACACAGAGTGGAATGGACTTATGGGTGAACCAGTGGAGGACTGTGGCTCCATGGCCAGTGGGATGGTGCATCTATTCGGGGCTTTAGTCTGAACTTCAAAGGAGCTATCCATGGTGCAAAACCCCACTCCCTGCCCCAGAATGGTTTAGGTTCAGCACCATGGACAACTCCTTTAAAGCTCCGCGGCACTTGAGCTTATAGTGAGTTCATTCTCTGAGTGTGGCTCCTTATATAGCTGAGCACCCATGGAAGGCTGAGTGTTGTGTTGTGCCCCAATGGCCTTCGGAGGCACGGCTGGTGGCAACGTGCCAGAGGGCCTCCTCGGTGTGGAAGTCCCTGCCCCAAGAGGTTTAGGTAATTTCTCTCTTCCAGTGGGAAGTCTAGGGGGCTTTCCGCTCGCCACAGAGAAGCCACGGCCTGGAGCGTGACAGCGCCAGGAGAGGTTCATGGCCAACGGTGCCTGCGACGACACGGCCCTTTTCACTTTAGGACCTCGCGCACAAACCCTTCTCAGGCCAAGCATCAACACTCGAAAACCTGAGTGGAGGGTCAAATGAAACCTTTCCCCTACTAATGAGGGAAAAGATTAATGCTGGTTTTTAAGGATCTATTTTTAAATTGAAGATGCTGTGGGTACAAAGGTGTAGGTGTAGATTTAAAAGTAAAGCAGGCAATAACACCAAGCCGACACGTAGGATTTTGGTAGTTAACAAAATAAAAATAAGTTTATTTTAATTATCAAAAACTTAGTTACTGAAAATAAACCTGCCTACACCAAACACTTTATAACTAACCTAACGCCCAAAATCCCAACTCTCCCCACACACTACAAGCACTCTCCCATAATACACTAACTCCACTGCCTTAACTCGACCTAACTCTCTGACACAAAACCTAACTCACTGACACAAAACCTAACTCTGACACAAAACCTAACTCACTGACACAAAACCTAACTGACACAAAACCTAACTCACTGACACAAAACCTAACTCACTGACACAAAACCTAACTCTGACACAAAACCTAACTGACACAAAACCTAACTCTGACACAAAACCTAACTCACTGACACAAAACCTAACTCACTCAAACACTCCTTATATACTCCTCCCCCCACCCTTTCTAAGACATCACAAACCACACCCACTCAGTTCAACATTCTAAACACTCTAAACATACTAATGCAGACATACACCAGGGAACTGAATTGTGGGGTTACGCCACACAGTGCCTCTCACTTTTTACTGCATGTTCAGACTGCACGTTGTCGCCCTGGACTTTGGCCCTTCCTCCCCGGTCTATAGGCAAAATGACTAGCAGATTAAGTGGGGACAAGGCAGTGGGGCTCACACAACAGGGCACGGGCCCTTTCAGCCACTGGGAAGGAAGGACACAGGAAAGGGAATATAGCAAGAAGGGGGGCCTGAGGTTTGGTCAGAAATTTAGCAAGCGTCTGTCATTTTCTAGTCCTATGGTACTGCCAGAGGAATCTTGAAATTAGATATTATATATTATTAGATATAAAATAATATATCTAATAATAATATATCTAATAATATAAAGAGAGCCAGTGTGGCGTAGTGGTGAGAGTGTCGGACTGGGACTCGGGAGATCCGGATTCTAGTCCCCGCTCGGCCATGAAACTCACTGGGTGACTTTGGGCCAGTCACTGACTCTCAGCCTAACCTACCTCACAGGGTTGTTGTGAGGATAAAATGGAGAGGAGGAGGATTATGTAAGCCGCCTTGGGTTCCTTGCAGGAAAAAAGGCGGGGTATAAATATAATAAAATAAATGAATGAATGAATGAATGAATAAAATATTCAGAAGGGAAATGCGAGATGCTTCATTAGAGGTTACTGCAGAAAAATCTCGGAGCGAGAAAAAGGGAGGGTGCAACTGGAGGGAGCCCTCCTTCCGTGGTTGTGCCATCAGTTTGTCGTGGAAGTGATGAACTGTGGAGCGGGTTGTTGCTTTGTGATGTGTGCAACCACAGTCAGAGAAACAGCAGAAAGTGAGCTGTGACAGATGCCCCTTTAACCCGCTGGGAGGAGCTTTACAGCTTGACTCCTGTGTCAGATTTATAGGCAAGCAAACAAGAAAACAGTAGGGATCCAATTAAATCATGAAAGCCCCCTCAGGAATACACTCACTTGCAAGTGCCCTTGATTTCCATGGCAGTGACTCATGAGTAGACGCACTGAGAATGACAGTCAAATGCCCTTGTGGAACATTCCATGCCAGCTGTGCATTATTTAATTACCGGTATGAAGGGGTGCGGCGATATCTCCTCCCCTAAACGTTCCACATGCCACTCTCCAACCCCTTTGGGTAGAGAAGTCACAGCTCACAGCTGAATCCTGAAGCATTCCCACGTCCCTGCTGGGGCCCTTGGAAAAAAACAGGATCCAGCTGCAGAGGGAGTTCCGGCCTCAGCGTGGCGCATGGGTCCCTGCGCACTTTGCTACAGTTTGCTGCCCTCTTTCGCTTCTCCTGTGGGATTCTTTGCCTTGGTTCTCCTCTTGATTCTTTAAAAATATTCCTTAGAACTTAACCTTTTTCTCTCAGTTTTCCTCCCTGCACATTTTTCTCTCATTTTTATATACTGAAAAATGAACAAAGAAAACTTCCATCATCAACTTGCCAAGCTTCATAAATCACATCTTTATCACGCCCAACTGTAACAAAGTTTACGGGCTAAAGCACACGTTACTTTAAAGACATCTCTGCTAGCTTCTTTCTCAGCTACGCTGGCTGGGGCATGCTGGGAGTTGTAGGCCAAAAACATCTGGGGACCCAAGGTAGGAGAACACTGCTCTAGGGTAAGTGCAGGAGTCCAGTTCTGGATTGGGAACCTAGCATGGGGGGTAACGGGCTTCAACCCTCTCCCACCACTGTGATCTCAGTCTGGATTGCACACCCTCCAACATTTCACAGATGAAAACAGGGACACACATGTGAATTTGTAAGAGGTATGGTTAAGCAACACGAAGGTGTGATCAAGAGGGCGTGGCCAGGCAACATAGAATCATAGAAAAGTAGAGTTGGAAGGGGCTTACAAGGCCATCGAGTCCAACCCCCTGCTCAATGCAGGAATCCAGGTCAAAGCATCCCCGACAGATGGTGGTCCAGCTGCACCTTGAATGCCTCCAGAGTGGGAGAGGGCATGGCCAAGGGTGTGGCCAGGTGTAGTGGTGAGAGTGTTGGCCTGGGACTCGGGAGATCCGGGTTCTAGTCCCCGCTCGGCCATGAAACTCACTGGGTGACTTTGGGCCAGTCACTGACTCTCAGCCTAACCTACCTCACAGGGTTGTTGTGAGGATAAAATGGAGAGGAGGAAGAGGATTATGTAAGCTGCCTTGGGTTCCTTGCAGGAAAAAAGGTGGGGTATAAATATAATATAATATAATATAATATAATAAATTACTAGAGGAAACACACAAAATCTTATATACTATAATTATTACATTATTATATTATACATTATTTTATAATATTTTATAAGTGGCTTATGTAATTGTTTTTTTACCTTACTTAAACCCTTAATTGTTGATATCTGGTGTTTTTCATGGGTGGATGTCAGTGATTGCAGGGCAATATCTTTCTTTTTGTTTTAAAATGGTCAGGATTGGCACAAATTTAACAGGTGAAGCTTACTCACCAACCCCACACCCTCAAACATGGAGCTTCAGAGAAAAGGGGAAGTTTCTTGCATTTCCTTTTGACACTGTAACCTCACCTGTTAGAGCAGTGCTCTCCAACCTTGGTTCCCCAGATGTTTTTGGCCTACAACTCCCAGCATGTAGGCCAAAAACATCTGGGGACCTAAGATTGGAGAACACTGTGTCAGAGGAACAGAGTCAGCTCTGTTAGGAGATAAAATCTTTGGCAATATAAAGATAGGAATCATGTGATAAATTCCCTCATTCACCTCTCCCTCGGCAGAGGCAGCAGGTAGAGCGCGCACGCACACTCACCCACACACACCCTCGGGTCTGCTCCCTCCCTGCTTCCCTCCCTAAGCAGAGCTATCTTAAAGGGGCCATGGGCAAAATCGCAGCTAAGCTCAAAGTTTTAGCTTAGCTGCAATTTTGCCCATGGCCCCTTTAAGAGCACCTTAAAGTAGCTTGGGGGAGGCAGGGGAATTCGGGACTCTGCATAACAAAGTGAGACGCTGTGATTGCTTAAGGGTTTTCCTTAAGGGTTTTCCTTAAGGACACACATTTTGGGGGCAGTTGGAGACTATGTCTGCCCCACCCCCACCCCTTACATCTCTTCCCTCTTGCATCTTGTCACTCCTGTTGTGAGCAGGGACGCATCTTTAAAAATACTTCTGTGGGGAACTTAGTTTATTTTAAATGTGATAAAATTGCAACAGCACCCTGCATATAATACAGAATAATATATAATCTGCATATAATACAAGGATTCTTGGATACTTGGTTTAAGGACTGTCCCTAAGCCAAAAAGACTCAAAGCTCCAAGCCAGGGCTTCTGGTGGACACTTGGGGGGTGCAGTCAGTAGCTGCACAGCAAGAACTTTCCCTTTCCTGGGAAACGCTTCAAATATACATGCCGGAGAGAGGCCCTTTGGAGGGACCACGACCCGCAGAGGCCCGTTCATCAGGCACGCACGAAAGGGCTTTCTCCTGTGTTGCCCACAAACTATGGAATGTGCTCCCTCAAGAACTACCGTTGGCCCCCACTCTCTCGGCCTTCAGAAAGGGTGTGAAGGGTGGCATCTCTACAATTTAGCCTTTTAAAAGATGTAGTTTTAATGTTTTTACTGCTTTAATGTTCTCGTTTTTTATTGTTTTAAGGTTTTATTGTTTTAAATTGTGACACACTGCCTTGGTGGCTTTTTAGCCGATAAAGTGGTATATAGACGTTAATAATAAATAGATAAATAACAGCTGACAAAATGGCCATCATAATTGTGACTAGCAGTGTGTGTGTGTGTGTGTGTGTGTGTGTGTGTGCACACGCACGCGCGTGCGTGCGTGCGTGCATTGCAAAGGATATGTGGGTCTGGGGAATGAAGTGAGTCTCAAGGCACTGCGCACACGGAGACAAGATCCACACCCCAAAACCCCATTCCCCAGCATCCTTGTCACTGAGAATTGAGCCAAAATTTCCTCCACATGCAGTGCTTAACTCCCCCCCCCGAAGCAAATGGCAGCTATTCACTTCTACGGGAGCAAGTAAAGGGGTTCACCTGAGAACACCACACTGAGCTGGGGGCTCTGTGCCCCTTGTGAACTCCATTTTTGGGGGCATGTTGGGAGTATGACAGAAGTGGCGTTGCCCACCAACCAGAAAAACAACAACAATCGGCCTGCCTGACACAGGCACATCCCCCATTTGCACACACACAATAAGGTGTGATGTCCTGTAGATTACTGTATGTACAATCTGTAGAATTGTAATTTGTAGAAAGATCAGTATTCTAACAGTTTGAGTCTGTGGTCCCAATCCCCCCTGAAACCCTAAAATTCCCCCCCTGGGGAGAATTCCCCCATGGTTGAGAACCCTTGCTTTAGAGGACCTTGTATAGATTAGAAAACCCTCAATGGAATCATTAAAATTACATAGTTTATTTATTTATTTATTATATTTATACCCCGCCTTTTTTCCTGAAAGGAACCCAAGGCGGCTTACATAATCCTCCTCCTCTCCATTTTATCCTCACAACAACCCTGTGAGGTAGGTTAGGCTGAGAGTCCGTGACTGGCCCAAAGTCACCCAGTGAGTTTCATGGCTGAGCGGGGACTAGAACCCAGATCTCCCGAGTCCCAGTCCAACACTCTAACCACTATGCCACACATTCTCCGATTGTGTCAGAGAATAGCCACCCACTCCAGATTCTTGTGTTAAAATCAGCAACTCTACAGAAAAGTTCATTTAGATTGTAAGCTCCTGGAGGGCAAAGATGTGTCTCCTTTTTTTGTTCTGTTTCATTATATTGCTCTATAAAATGCAATATAAATGACAATACTTTTGAGGATTCTATAAAAAATGGTGCCCCATTCTGCGTATCTAATTGTATTGGGCTTTCAAAACCTAGTTAAACAAAAAACGGGGTGAAACCCACCAAGTTCAGTTTTTGTGGGTTTCTGAGAGCAGCACTTGGTGAACCGTGCTCGGGTCCATCAGTAGTGGAGACACCGCCGGGCACCTGCAGAAATATGCTGGAGACCACCACTGGCACCAGCAGCTGCTGTGATGATTGGCTACCCTTCCCAGGCATAAGACTTTGAGATGGCATCTAAGCTAGCCATTTAGTAGTTTGCCCATAGTCCTTATGTGTTCTCTCCAAGACCTATCTTGCCACAGTCCGCCAGGGATGTACGGACACTGTAAAATCCATTTCATCTACGTTTTGAGGCACCTCTCATTCCATCGTCTGCCCACTGACGGAATTGGATTTCTCACAAACGCGTTTGTACTCATTTGCGCAAATTCGCAGTCGTGCAAATTCGCACTCCTGAAAATGCACAAACCCCCCAAAATACATTAAAAAAAACCCATGCATATTTTCACACTTCAGCCTATGGGGGACATGCACATTTTTGGTCAGTTTTTTTTTTTTTTAATTTTCCACATTTTTCTATGACTAAATTTGCATAAAATTTTGGAAAGTAAAAAAAAAAAAGAACAGCCTGCAAGTCCGCAGAATCCACGTGACTCGAGAAAAGCCAGTCCGCTGCAGAATCCGCCTGGGGGTCGGGTTCTTAGGAATCCAAACTCATCTGAGTCCGTTGTGGGTTTCTCCGACATCCCCGCAGGTCCACTGCTGCTGCGCCCTTTCTCACAGAGCCCCACGCAAAACAAATGTCTCCGGGGGAGTGGGGCTGTTGGTAAGTCCGCCATGGTAGGGAGGGGGCTTTGGCTCCATTGATCTCAAAGAGAGTACCCTCGAGTTGGAGAATGTGTGGAAAGGGGTGACCAAAATGGCAAAGGGGTGGGTGTGTTAGGTTTTGCATAGGCAGAACGAGATTACCACCTGACATCAGGATTATCACCTGACATGGAGGTTGTCTCTTGAGATGACACAAGGTCTGTAGTCACGAGACATAGTCTCAAGGTGATATGACTCAGCAGCCTTGGGACAGATTTGGGGTAAACATGTTGATGAATAGGTTATACAACTGGGGTGAGTAATATCCTATTTAAAGGTACAGGGTCTGTGGTATAAAGACTGACACACTTGTTGACAGCTTCACTTCTCGCTGCTCGTCTTGCTCGTCTCACTCGACTTGTCTCTTGTTCTGGACTTCACTTCATCTAGCCTTACCACTGGGGTATTGGATTTGTATCTGCAATGATGTAGTGAGTAAGAGATGCATTGTTTGCCTTAATCCCATGTAATTGGGTCTTACAAATAAACTCTTTAATCTTTATTAACTGCTGTTATCTCCTCCTTCCGCCTGCGTGACGGGGACTGAGGGTCACCGGCTAGGGGAGCTTTTGAACCCGGGTCAGTCCAGCTCTCACAGGGTGGTGGAGCATCTAACCTATGAGGAAAGGCTAAAGTATTTGGTGCTTTTCAGTTCAGGAAAAAAGATGACTGCGGAGGCATGACAGAGGCCTATAAAGCTGTGCAGGGAGAGGAGAGAGTTTTCTCCCTCTCATCACAGCACTGGAACTTGGGGACCACCCAGCGACACTGTTTGGCAGGTGAGTCAGGACAGACAAAAAAAAAAAAAACATCTTTGCACAGTGCAAAGGTAACTTATGGAATTCACTGCTACAAGAGGTGGTGGAGATGGTCACAATTACTTTAAAAGGTGATTTGCACAAATTCATGATGATGATGGAGGAGGAGGAGGCAGGGCCGGCGCTACCACTAGGCCAACTAGGCGGTTGCCTAGGGCGCGTAGTGGAAGAGGGCGCAGAACGCTGCGCTCCTCTTCGCTGCCGGCGCGCTCCTGCCCTGCCCGCCCGCCCTCCTCTCCGAGAAAGCCAGGTAAGTGCGCCCGGAGTAGTGGTGGGGCCGAGCCTGGGCGCCTCCCCCCTACCTTGCCTCGCCTCCGCGCCGCCTCCCACCTCGCCTCGCTTTGCCTCTGCGCCGCCTCCCCCCTGCGCCGCCTCCCCCCACCTCGCCTCACCTCGCTTTGCCTCTGCGCCGCCTCCCCCCCCGCGCCGCCTCCCCCCCGCGCCGCCTCCCCCCCACCTCGCCTCGCTTCGCTTCAACTCTCCTCCGCGCCGCCTCCACCCCCGACACCTACCTTCTCCGTGCTGTTTCCGGAGCCCCGCCCGCGCTCTGTTTTGCCGGGAAGTACCAGGACAACAGGGCTTAAACAGCCCTGTTGCTCTGGTTTCCCCCGGCCAAAAACAGAGCGCGGGGGTCCCTTTTCGGAGGAGGCGTCGGACTGGGAAGGTAGGTGGGGGGCGGCAGCGGCAGCGTGCGGGGGGGGGGTCCGGTGGCGGCGGGGGGGGCGGGAGGTTGCAGAGCAGGGCTGCTTTCCGGAGCCCCCCCCACGGCACGAGGGGGGGCGCTAAATATAATTTAGCCTAGGGTGCCCTGCACCGGTCCTGGGAGGAGGAGGAGGAGGAGGAGATCTACCTGTCCCTTATTTTTAGAAAATAACTGATTTCATTTTATTGGAATTGCTGGGAAGGCCATTGAGAAATTGTGAACTCACCTCCCTCCAAATAATATAGGATGTCCCATGTTATGTCTCATAATATAGGATGGGATGTCTTTCCCATTTTTAACGGGAAATCATCACTCTCTGCTTGATATTCGGAGGAGCTCTTGTGTGCAGCCAGATGATACATTGCAGCCACTCACAGCAGACCAAAATGCCATGTTGTGATGTGATTCAGACATGCCTTAGAATGTACAAGTGAAAACCCATGAAGAATCATGAGGGAAGGGGGGGACCATGCTCCATTTTCTGCCCTCTTTCCCCCTTTCTCACCACGCATGCATCATGAACTGATGGGTGCCGCCACTGCTAGCTCCTCGGGTGCGACTCCTCTCCCTCCCTAAACTTCCACGGGAGGGTGATTTGAGGAATGTCTGCGCCCCGATTTGTTTGTGAGTTGCTGAGAGAGTGTCCCAGTGGCTCTTTGCTCTGCCAGTCAATGAATCCCCCTTTCCCTTCCTTTCCCATGAGTAGGGAAATACGCCCCTGACCTAGGCAGAGGAAGGAACCACCACAAGGACTTTTGCAACCTAGCCAGCCACCAGCATCTCCTTCCTCTGGGTATCTGTGTCCAAACACATGAACATTCTGGGGTCTCCACTCAATAGTTTCCACTTATTGTTAACCATCATGAACACCACATATAGTAAAATGAGTCATATGCATCCAGTTCTACCCAATAACAGGTCTCGCCTTACTTAATCTGTTTAACGAATTTAATATCAAATATTTGCAAAAATATTTTATTTTTATTTTTATTTTTTTTTGTTGGATGCTAGACAAGTTTTTGCCCCAAAATTGGAGAGGGGATAGACTCCCTAATTTGAGTGATTGGTATGGGAGAGCGTGGAATTTGGCTTTATTGGAGAAATTGACCCAGCAAGTTAGGCATTCAAAGGGACCAACTAGACCAGTGATGGCAAACCTTTTTGAGCCCGAGTGCCCAAACTGCAACACAAAACCAACTTATTTATTTCAAAGTGCCAACACTGCAATTAAACCTGAATACCGAGGTTTTCGTTTTAGAAAAACAACTCATACAGTTGTCTGAACTAATTAACATCTTTTGTCTTTAAAGAAAAACACAATAACAGAGCTTTCACTGATACAAACAGTTTTTTGTTGGGAAAAAAATCAACTCCAAAAATTATTATAGTACTACATTGTACACATAGCCTGAAGGGAATTTATACAAACTTTTTAAATAATTAGGCACATCGTGTATTTTTGGATAAGGGATTCTCAACTTGTAATATGATTATATGCCAGACTGAAATTGTATGGGGCAAGCTTTACCCCGGGTCCTTTCCCTGCTTCTACAGGTGTCGGATTAGTAAAAGTAAAAGGCAACCTGTACTAGGATGAGCAAGATAAACAAGAAAACTAAACGTGCTTAACACATTTTAAACACTTTCTGTTTTGGACTGCAAACACTGCATTAGGTAAAAGTTTGCATTGGGCATGCTTTTGCACAATTAATGTGATTTTTGCTATTGCATGCATGCTAATAATTTGTCAAACCTTGGCTCATACTCCGTTAGTTTGAGAGCAACACATGCAGCACTCGGGTCAACTGTTAGGGCTTTACATCCAAGCCATGCTCTGTGCATCATTCTTCAAAATCTTTTAAATGTGATAACAATGTAGAAAAGAATTCTGTAACAGGAATTCTAGAATAAAATCATTCTGTTCCATACTGTGAGAAAGAACAAAATCATTAGTGTTTTGCAGAAGGGGACGGTCTTTTCGCGATCTGGTGACCAATGGCTCGAGTGCCCACAGAGAGGTCCCTGCGTGCCAGCTGTGGCACCGAACTAGACGTTGATATGTTTGAGTCTACATGGTCATCATTCATCAACTTCATTGATCAGGAAGGAGATGGACTTTGGTCTGCGCCGGTGACACATGGCAAGAAATGGACAAGTTTACTCAGCTCCATAAGATCTGGACAGTAAGACTCTTTGTTCTCACTTTTATGTGCTTTTTTTTGTCCTGAGATTTCTTCTCCTTGGAAAATGACTTTCATGCTCTTGGCATATTTGACAGTAACGACACTTGTCTATGTGTTTACTTGTTTTATATTTGCTTGTTTTGAAATTATTTTTAAAAAAATAGTTAATAGCTAATTACATTCTTCAGTCAGCACTCAAGTGGAGGAGGAAATGGTTTGGGAGCTCTAACGTAGCCAGCAAAGAAAACAGAAATCAGAGGATTACACAGGGGAACTTGATTAGCTTTGGAAGGAACTGGGGCCATTTTCAAGATCAATTCTTCCTGTTCCACCTACATATTTTAAAATAAAGATATCCCCACCACCACCGCTTCACAGGAAGTCTCTTCTCACAGAGATCATTATTCTGACCCTCTAATGGACTGCACCTGAAACTTTTGTTGCAAGAAACAATAATAACTTCCTTGCTCTTCCCTTTGTATGCTTAGAAGAAAATTTGAAGCACCACTAGAAGTGTTGCTACCTGCAGCTGCTACGTGCTCAGCACCTCACTGATCCAGAAATCCCTAGTTGGCCATGAAACTCACTGTGTGACTTTGAGTCAATCACTGACTCTCAGCCTAACCTACTTCGCAAGGTTTTTGTGAGGATAAAATAGAGAGGAGAATCATGACTGTTGCCTTGGGCTGCTTGAGGGAAAGGCAAGATAGAAATGTAACAAATAAACAAATAAATGTTATAATGCAGTTTCCCTTCTTCTATGCGTCATCATCATGATCGATCATGATCATCATCATCATCATCATCATCACCATCTACAGTATTTGTATATCGCTCCACATCTAAGTAGATTCCAGAACAGTGAACAATAAAAAGACAAAAACAGATGAAAGAAACAAAAACAATACATTGAAAACAAACTAAAATTGCATTGGTGGTTAGAGAGCAGAAAAGGAACAAGCAGCGGTGTTCACGTACCTGGGGGGAGGCTCGCCTCTCCACCGCGATTCTCCGCGGCGGCGCCCCCCCGCCTCGCTCTTCTGAGCGGCACGGAGCGCCCTCCACGCTGCTCGAGCTGCCGCCGACTGGAGCGATGGTCCCATCGCGTCACTTCCGGAGCGGCGGAAGTGACGCAACGGAACCCTGCTCTGGCGCGCTGGAGCCCCGCGCTATGTTTTTGGCGGGGGAAACCAGGGCAACAGGGCTGTTTAAGCTCTGTTGACCTGGTTCCCCCCTCCAAAAACATAGCGTGGGGGTCCAGCGCGCCAGAGCAGGGTCCCATCCATCACTTCCGCGACCAGCGCAGGCGGCTCGCCGCAGAGAGGCAAGCCACCACTGGAGTCAGGTAGGCCCGTGCGAGCCCCGCGCAGACGTGAGTGGGGCCGATTTCGGCCCGCTACGCCCGTGCGAGGCGAACGGTTACATCCCTAGGAACAAGGAGGTCTTCAGCAGGCACTGAAAGCAGCACAATGTTGGAGCCTGCCTGACCTCCAGAGGCAGGGAGTTCCACAGAAATGGAGCTGCCACATTGAAGGCCCTCCTCCTGGTGGACTCCAATTGGGCCAAAGTTCCACGAGGAACCACCAGGAGCATGCCATCTGATGACCTCAGTGATCGGTCAGGTTGGTATGGGAGGAGGTGGTCTCTCAGGTAACCTGGTCACAAGTTGTTTCTGAGAGCATTGGCTGGAGAGTTACTTTGAAAATGTTCACTTATGAAAATGTTGGACTTATTCGAAAAATTTTGTTCCTTCAACAAAGGACTTGTTCATCATTGTAATTATTTGGGACATAAACCAGAAGAAACCATTGATAGGGGGTACATTTTCAAAGAAAATTGCCCAGTCCCCTGCAATAGAATATTATTCTGGATTGTGGCTAAAACTCCAAGAAGCCTTCAGAATACAAACACAGATGCTATTGACAGAGATGAATCACTTGTACTAGGAGAGCATCAACAATGTGATATTCTGTATTTTGCCATTTTCCCTGCTGAGGATGAGTGGCAAATGCAGTTGTCTTTGGTGTTAGGTGGGGTTTTCATGGCACCTTTTATGCCGCTGTTGTCTGTCTGCCCATCTGAGGAACTGTGAGAGGCGTTAATCTTCTAGGGCATGTAGAATTCAGAAACATGCTTCTCACTTTGATGCAAGGGCTAATTTCAGATTTGCAGTCTCTATTTTTCTATCCCAGTTTGCTGGAATGTGTCATCCGTATTATTTATTTATTTATTTTATTTATTATATTTATGAATCACCCATCTGGCCAGACATCCGGCCACTCTGAGCGATAAATACAAGAGGGGGGGAACACATACACACAGTATAAAACACAATTAAAAACAGGGGGGGAACACATACACACAGTATAAAACACAATTAAAAACAGTACAAAACTTAAAAATCCTAACCCACCCCATATTCCCGCCTGAAAAGCCACGTTTTTAATGCACGGCGGAAGCTAATCAAGGAAGGGGCATGGCGGAGGTCACTGGGGAGAGCGTTCCATAAATTGGGGGCCGCCACAGAAAAGGCCCTCCTCCTATTCCCCACCAGCCTGGTTTCTCTGGCTGATGGGACAGGGAGAAGGCCGTCCGTGGCAGATCTTGTTGAGCGGCCTACTTGATGAACTTTGCGTCTGTTGTAGTACATTAGTACATTAAACACTATTTTGTGATTGTAGGAAAGTAAGCTCCTAACTGGAGCAGTAAAATATTTTCTATGTCCAGTGACACAGAACCTGTAAGCATGGTGTTAGAGCTTCTCCTGCTTACGACTGATAAAAATAAGAGACTGGTGTCTTTCTGACACACACACAGGCTGACCTGCAAAATGGGCAGTGCTGCAGCCTGGCTGGCCTAAGAGTAGAGCCACAAAGTCTTCCCCTGTTCCAATCTTGCCTCCATCCAACAGGAAGTGGGTCTCCGTTCCGCCAGCCTGCCCTTCCCTTCTTCATTGTGGGAATAACATTGACGTAACTTATTGGACTTTTGTAAAGATTATGAAGATAATAAACACTCTAAAGCTCTATATAGATGCTATGGCTAGCATCCAAAAACTGTTTTTAGCACACTTTGAGGGCCTGGGCATTCTGACTGGGTTTTTTTGTTTTGTTCTGTTGCTTAGTTTTAACAGCACACACACACACACACACACCAATTCAAAATTGCAAGCTGATTTTGAAACTCCACTGAACACAATCCTATACATGTCAACTCAGAAGTAGGTCCCACTGAGTTCAACTGGGTGTACTCCCAGGCAAGTGGGTATAGGATTGCAGCCATAGTTTCATAGGGGACTGTTTATTTATTTAGTATATAAATACTAAATAAATAAATGTTGTATGAGAAGCGCAGGTCCAGAGCTCCTGTAGGCAGGCAGAACTAGTTGCACATCAATTTAGTATTGGGGAGGGGGGAGTACCACCTTACACTCATTTGATCTTTTCCCATCCTGTGGATCTTCTATAAAAAATTGTCTCTTCCTCTGGCATGGGAGATCTGTGGCTGTGAATTCTGCTTTACTTTAAAACAGCTGCAAGGCAGGGATCAGCTCCAATTTTGATCACAGCCGATGGCTTTGGCAAAGGAGATCATAGAATCATAGAATCATAGAAAAGTAGAGTTGGAAGGGGCCTACAAGGCCATCGAGTCCAACCCCCTGCTCAATGCAGGAATCTAGGTCAAAGCATCTCTGACAGATGTCTGTCCAGCTGCACCTTGAATGCCTCCAGAGTGGGAGAGCCCACGACCTCCCTAGGTAGTTGATTCCATTGTCTTATTGCTCTGACAGTCAGGAAATTTTTCCTGATGTTTAGGTGGAATCTAGGTTCCTGTAACTTGAGCCCATTATTCCGTGTCCTGCAAACTGGGATGAACGAGAAGAGATCTTTGCCCTCCTCTGTGTGACATCCCTTCAAATACTGGAAGAGTGCGATCATATCTCCCCTCAGTCTCCTCTTCTGAAGGCTAAACATGCCCAGTTCTTTCAGTCTCTCCTCATAGGGCCTTGTTTCCAGTCCCTTGATCATCCTTGTTGCCCTCCTCTGAACCCTCTCCAGTTTGTCTATGTCCTTCTGAAAGTGAGGTGCCCAGAACTGGACGCAGTACTCAAGATGAGGCCTAACCAGTGCCGAGTAAAGGGGAATTATCACTTCCCGCGATTTGGAAGCTATACTTCTATTAATACAGCCCAAAATTGCATTTGCCTTCTTTGCAGCCACATCGCATTGCTGGCTCATATTCAGTTTGTGATCTACCACAATTCCAAGATCCTTCTCACTTGTAGTATTGTTGAGCCAAGTGTCCCCCATTCTGTAACTCTGCATTTGGTTTCCTCTCCCTAGGTGCAGCACTTGGCATTTATCCCTATTAAATTTCATTCTGTTGTTTTCGGCCCAGCGCTCCAGCCTATCGAGGTCACTTTGAATTTTGTTTCTGTCTTCCAGAGTATTAGCTGTTCCACCCAACTTTGTGTCATCTGCAAATTTGATAAGCATTCCCTGTACCTCCTCATCCAAGTCATTAATAAAAATATTGAAGAGCACCGGGCCCAGGACCGAGCCCTGTGGTACCCCGCTCGTTACCTCTCCCCAGTTTGAGAAGGAACCATTGATAAGCACTCTTTGAGTCCTATTCTTTAGCCAATTGTGGATCCACCTGATAGTTGTTCCATCTAGCCCACTCTTAGCTAGCTTACTAATCAGGATTGACCCTTCTCCCCTGCGCGGTTTTCCTGATCTAAATCCCTTCCCCACCACAACTCAAAGAGTGCTTATCAATGGTTCCTTCTCAAACTGGGGAGAGGTAACGAGCGGGGTACCACAGGGCTCGGTCCTGGGCCCAGTGCTCTTCAACATTTTTATTAAGGACTTGGATGAGGAGGTGCAGGGAATGCTTATCAAATTTGCAGATGACACAAAGTTGGGTGGAACAGCTAATACTCTGGAAGACAGAAACAAAATTCAAAGTGACCTCGATAGGCTGGAGCGCTGTGCCGAAAACAACAGAATGAAATTTAATAGCGATAAATGCCGAGTGCTGCACCTAGGGAAAGGAAACCAAATGCACAGTTACAGAATGGGGGACACTTGGCTCAACAATACTACAAGCGAGAAGGATCTTGGAATTGTGGTAGATCACAAGCTGAATATGAGCGAGCAATGTGATGTGGCTGCAAAGAAGGCAAATGCTATTTTGGGTTGCATTAATATAGAAGTATAGCTTCCAAATCGCCTGAAGTGATAATTCCCCTTTACTCAGCACTGGTTAGGCCTCATCTTGAGTACTGGGTCCAGTTCTGGGCACCACACTTTAAGAAGGATGTAGACAGACTGGAGAGGGTTCAGAGGAGGGCAACAAAGATGATAAAGGGACTGGAAACAAGGCCCTATGAGGAGAGACTGAAAGAACTGGGCATGTTTAGCCTTCAGAAGAGGAGACTGAGGGGAGATATGATCGCACTCTTCCAGTACTTGAAGGCTTGTCACACAGAGGAGGGCCAGGATCTCTTCTCGATCATCCCAGTTTGCAGGACACAGAATAATGGGCTCAAGTTACAGGAAGCCAGATTCCACCTGAACATCAGGAAAAATTTCCTGACTGTTAGAGCAATAAGACAATGGAACCAATTACCTAGGGAGGTGGTGAGCTCTCCCACTGTGGAGGCATTCAAGGTGCGTCTGGACAGCCATCTGTCGGGGATGCTTTGACCTGGATTCCTGCACTGAGCAGGGGGTTGGACTCGATGGTCTTGTAGGCCCCTTCCAACTCTACTTTTCTATGATTCTATGATTCTAGCTCCAGTGGGGGGGAAATACATGTACTTGTACCATGTCTTTATTTCTTGCTGCAGGGCTAAAAGCAGCTTCGGGGGTGGGGCTTAGACTGGGAAAATGGCACGGGGGTTAACAACCCCCCTCACACGGCTGCTCTGATCAGAATGACACACTTGTTCCATGTCTTCCTTCCAGGTCTGTGCAGAAAGCGTTTCCCAACTGATGCCGAGAGGTGCATTACTCACCCCAACAACATCTTCTGCTTGAATATGGACTCGATGGCCTTGTAGTGGGCCCCTTCCAACTCTATGATCCTATGATATCCTATGATACAAATCATTCCCAGCATAAGCTCCCTTGCGTCATTACCAATTTCCCCTGAACTCTACTTTCACATCTTTTTTTCTTACCACAGAAAATCCACTGAGGAAAGACGGAATAGTTGCACGAGGCCTTCTCGCAGGTAGCGCTGGGGGGAGCCCTCTGCCCAGAAGCAGCCGTTGTTGTCTCTCCCCGCCACCCCAATCCATTGCCAACTGCTTGTTCCCTGATGTCCAGAAACAGATACATCAAAGCCCTTAGGGCAGGGCTCTTCACTTCCTCCAATTTTAGTTGAACACCATCAAAGCATTGTCAAAATACAACTAAAAGTGTAATAATATGTGGATCTGACAAACACGTTTTTGCAAACATGTGTGTCCTACAAGCACTCTGTTCAGGGAAGCTGAGATGGGTTGTGGTTCTCCACTGAGTGTATTCCCTCTGACAAACTACCGGTTTCTTGCTGCGTAATATGCGAAACAGCCTTTAGGTTGATGCTGAAGCAGTGACACCCGCACTGCACCTCGGGCACATCTAGCGCAAGTGATGGGGCTTAGGCAGGAGCTTGGCATTCAACGTCATCCTTGTCTTAATTTATTTTATGTTTATTTTCTCCACTTCGACTCCACCTCACCTAATGCTCGAGGAGGCTTACTGTGGTGCAGCCAGTACTGAGCCTGTGGTTTATTAACTTCAGCAAGAACTGAATGAATTATAAGTCAAGTCTTATTACACTGCCGCACTCCCCCCCTTTCAGGTTCCGGCTTGCAGTTTGCTGGGTACAGCATTTTTCCTCCTTGGAGTACAATTGCCCACCAGTCAATGGTGAGAAATGCTGATATATAATCAGACATATGTGTCTGTTTTCGCGTGCATATAATATATTCTGCACCGAGGTAATCTGGACTTGGCAAGAAGAAAAGCTGGATTCCATTATCTGTATCCTCAGTGACACACATTCAGCATGCTTGCATGATTTCTCTTACTTTGCATGATTTATGTTGCCACGCTTACTCCTGGGGGTCAGCAGACCTGCTAGAGCGCTACTACTCATGGGGAGAGGCTACGCCCTGGCCACTGAGCATCCAGCTGCTGCTCTGCTTCTGAAATTCTCCAGGCACAAATGGGAGATCCTTTGGAAGCAGGTTTCTGTAGCCAGTTTCCACATTCTGCATCATTTCTCAGGCCCCACAGATTTCTGGCATATACAGAATCCTTTTAAATACTTGGAGTTAGTGGCACACGCTGAGGACAAACGTACAGTACTTCTGCTTCCCATTAACTGCAAGTGAAAACGAGCTAACTTAAAAGAGTCAAACATGCAACAATCTAGAAATGAATCTTTTCCAGAGATAACAAGAATTCCTTACTTTTTACCTTGGGAATGTTTTAGGTCAGTCAAGGGGGAAGCACGACATTTTCCAATTCAGCTTTGATGACTGTAAAGGGCAGAATTGTTGGATGACTTTTATTTTGTGGAATGATGGTATGTTTGGAAATGCACACACATGCAACACACACAAGCAAACATGACTCTCTCACAGGAGACGTATCGAAAAATACTATCTTGAATCATGCTAAAGCTACAAAAAGACTCTCCATTTGGTAAAACACAAAGCGATGCATTCCCTCAGATTCAAAAGATGTTTATGACGTGTGGGGAGTTAAACACCCTCCCCTTGGGAACTATTAAAGAGGGTCCTTTTCATTAATGCAACAGGTATCCCCTGCCCTGCTCCCAGCCCACCAGCAATAATTCCTTAAAGGAGAACGGGGTGTGCGGCTTTTCGGCAAAAAAACCCACCAGGAGGCTCTCCTGCGCATGCCTCACTGGAATGAATGGGAGAGATGGACAACGGGGACCCCACAGGCTGAAAGCCAAGCACAAAGTCTGTGCCTACCTGGCTAAGATCCAAGTCCCATCAATCTCAGCAGAACC
Organism: Shinisaurus crocodilurus; assembly: GCA_021292165.1. NCBI lineage: Eukaryota > Metazoa > Chordata > Lepidosauria > Squamata > Shinisauridae > Shinisaurus > Shinisaurus crocodilurus. Next base: position 37,846,708 of record CM037884.1, on the reverse strand, counting down.
TGGGAGTACGCACACACCATGGAACACAGTTGGACTAACTTCTGTGTAAACATGCATAGGATTTTACTGTGCATCTCCCTTGCCCGCCCGCCCCCCCACACAATTAAAAAGTGGACATTTTTCAAGAAAGAATCAAGTGGCGCAGTGGATACAGTAATGATCCACAGAGACCAAGATCGCCTCGTTGTGCAAGTCGCTCTCTCTCAGCCTAACCTACCAGGCTCATGAGGTTGTTGCGAGGATAAAACAGGATAATGTTACGTGACACCCTTTGAGCTCCTTGGATGAAAAGATACCAAGCATTGCAATCGTTCTGTTTGTGTTCACAGTGCGGCACATGTACAGCATCCCAAGAATCCTTGTAACAAATACCCATACTGCAAGGGGGGGGGGAGGGAGGGACTGAAAGAGAAGTGGATGGCTCAGGGCCACCGAGTGAGTTCATGGCAGAGGTGAGGTCCAAACCGGAGACTTCCTGCTGGTTCTCAGCAACTCCACTGACGTACCAGCTCTGTATATACAAACAGTACGAAATTACATCAAGTCACACAGAAATTGATTCCTGCTCAACAGACCCGAGGACAGCGAAAGAAGGGATGGATGTCTTCAGCATATTCATTTTAGGGCAACCACACGAGGCCCAGTAGTACTATTCCCATTTCACAGATGGGAAACTGAGTCTGAGAGAGATGATCAGAGCAATCTTGTCTGAGACTGAGCAGGAATTTGAAGCTAGATCTCCACAACTGGACAGGATAACTGCTGAATCATATTTTGAGAATAGATTGCTTCCAACATACTTTTAGGGTACCCATGGGGTCTTCAAATCTTCGCCAACATCTCCCTGGAATAACCAAACTCCCTGCCCATTTCATTCCAGAGTCAAGACCTGCTCTTCTAGCTGAGACCTGAGCTCTGTTGACAGAAGCCTCCTGGCTCTCTGGGAAGCCCACAAGTAAGACATGAAGGCAACAACCTTCCACTGTGGAAAGCCATCCTGATCATCTGGTTTTCAGAGGCAGACTGCCTCTGTAAGTGATAGACCTAGCCACTGATAGACCTTTCTTCCTTCATGAATTTGCCTAATCCTTTTAATAAGCCATCTGAGTTAAGCGAACATCCTCACCATGCCTAGTGATGGTGAGTGCTATCACTTATGTTTTGCCTGGTACATGCAGAAGTACTTCCCTTTCAGCTTCACCGAACCGGCATCAGGTTCCAATAATATGTTGAGTGAACCGACCCTGGCTTTGGTTTTGGTTTTTTTAAAAAACTGAACTTGGGGGCAGGGGAAGGGACGAAACTGACCGGTGCTGGATGTTCAGCGTGACCATTCCCAAAACTGAAACGAAGAACACGCATTTTAAAACATAAGGTGGCGGAGGATATCCTTGGCCAGCAGCGCTTAATTCCCAGAAAAATAAATGATGTATGGGGAGTTGATATGCATGTCAACTCAGAAGCAAGCCCCCGTTGAAGTCAACGGTGTATAGGATCGTGCACTCTCTGATCTGAACGTCTCTCTCCAGACGCCCGATGGCCGGGAACTCTGGCCCCTTTCACCGGGTGGTGGAATCACGAGTGCGACGGGCAGAGCAGCGAGGGACGCACGGCTTCTCTCAGCGGAGACGGAAAACGCACCCCGCACCTGCTGAAGCCGGGGCACTTTCCTTTCTTTTAAATGAATTCATTTAATTGGAGTCTTTCCCGGCGCTCTTCAGCCAAAGGGGCGCCCAGAGCGGCTTACAGCCAGCCAGAGAGACAAGGAGCCCGTCCCTGCTCCGGGGCTTGAGCGCGAGTAGCCCGCCCTGCTCCAGGCGCCCGCCTGGCGGGACGCGCCTTCTTCTCCGGCGACCGCCCCCCCCCCCGCGCAGCGCCCCCCTCTCCCCGCGCGCCCTCGAGGCGGCCTCACCTGTCCACGGCGATGGCGGTCATGGAGTAGATGCTGGCGAAGACCGAGGCCACCGGGAAGAAGTTCTGGAAGCGGCAGTAGAAGAGGCCGTAGTACCAGACGTTGTGCACGGCGTAGGTGAAGTTGACCAGCGTGTTGAAGGCGGCCATGGAGGCTTCGGAGAAGGCCAGGTTGATCAGGAAATAGTTGGTGACGGTGCGCATCCGCTTGTGGGCCACGACGATCCACATCACCACCACGTTGCCCACCACCGACACCAGCACCACCAGCGCGTACGCCACGGCCCACAGCGCGACCTGCCAGGGCGGCTGCACGAACTGGTTGCTGGCGGAGCCGTTGGGCGCCGCCGCCGTCGCCTCCATCGCCGGACGGGCGGCGGGACGGGGCGCCGGGTTGGCCCCGCGGCGGGACGGGGGGGGGGGGGGCTGCGGCTGCTGCGTGTCCCGGGATGTGCGCGGGCTCACCGGTGCCGGCGCCTGCCGAGCGCGCCCGCGCTCTCGGGCAGCTTTGCGGCGCTGCCCCTCCGCGGGGCGCCCCTCGCCTCTGCCCTGCCGCCGCCGCCGCCGCTCGGCTGCCCGCCCCAGCGAAGCTCCCGCGCCCGCCTGGGCTGCGGCGGCGAAGCGGCTTTTTATAGACCGGCGGCGGCGGCGCGTCAGGGAAGGTGGGCAGCGGCAGCGGCGGCGGCGGCGGCAGGGGCGGCGCGCAGGCAGCGCACACCCGGCGCGCCCACGCAGGATGGCGGCAGCAGCAGCAGCGGCGGCCCCCGGGCCGGGGCAGCGAGGGGTCCCGCTCGGCCGCGCCTCCCAGCGGCGTCCCGCGTGCTCGTGGCGCGCCGGGAGCCCAGCCTCGCTCGCTCGCTCCCTCCCTCCCTCCCTCTGGCCGCCCGGTTCCTCCGCGGAGCCTCGAACTTGAGGGCCAAGAAGAGCCCTCGCCGCGTCTTCGGAGCTCTGACGGCCAGCAGCCGGGGGGGGGGGGGAGCCTCTCCGCCCGCCACGAGCCCGCCTCGCCCCTGACAAGGCCGCCCACCGAAGTGCTGCTGCGGCCGGGCCTCGGGGCCAAAGCCCGGGCCCTGGAGCGGCGGGGGGGGGGGCGCAAACAACCCCCCCCCCGGAGAGCGGCAGGCGAGGGCGGCGGGCGTCAGTCCCGCGGAAGCAAACTCCGCCTCAGTCCTGCAGTCAGGACGGTGCCGCGATGAGCTTCAAATGCAAAAGTGCACGTGCTCAGAGGCGAGGCAAGGAGAGAAGTGTTAGTTGTGCACATCACAACTGAAACAAGACTCCTGTCCTGGCCGACTGAAGCCCTCCCGCTCTCTCTGTCTCCAGGGTCCAGAATTTCCTAGCTGCCCGAGCCAATGACCACCACCACATCTTGTGACAGCAGCATCTTTCCTAAGGCAATTACATGTTGTGGGGTGATGAGCAACCTGGGGCAGGGGATCCACTGAGAAGCTCACCTGCACGCAGGACCGGTGCAAGGCAGTTTGGTGCCCTAGGCAAGATCAGATATTTAGCGCCCCCCCTTCCCACTTGAGAGCGCTGTATTTTTTTCCCAAGGCGTTTCTGGTGCCCCCTTTAGCCCTGCGCCCTAGGCAGCTGCCTAGTTGGCCTAATGGTAGCACCGGCCCTGCCTGCACGTGCCTCCCTCTGTGTATCCAGAGCACTGCAACCACATCCAGAGGATCCCATGGTGTACATTCATTTGAGATCTCCCCCCCCTGCCTGCCCCACGCTCAGACACAAATGGGACCCGCTTTAACAGGATGCACCCTGAGCCCAACCCCAGAGCTTCCGGAGCGATGGATGGTGCAGCCATGTGGACATCCTCTTTAGCTGTACTTCTCTGCAGCCACTGGGTGCTTCTCCAAACAGACATGTCTTATTTCATCTTCTATGAGGTCGTGTAGAAGTGCCTTGCTTTGCTTCCAGGAGATGTTCAGCCTCAGACGCTGATAAACTTCAACTGGAAAGAAGCAGGGTCAGGCCTGGTGATTACTTGGATGGAGGACCCCTCCTCTAGTTTCCTGCATTGAGCAGGGGGTTGGACTCGATGGCCTTGTAGGCTCCTTCCAACTCTATCAGATCTATGGATCCCAGGATTCCAGAACTGGGGAGCAGCCATGGAGAGGGGGCTAAGTTCAGGTTGGTTGGCCTTGCCGCCTGGATGCCAGACTGATGAGGGGGCAGTTGGTCAGTGCTAGAGATGGTGAGGAGACAGTGGGTGAAAGAAGTGGTCCCCTAGGCATATGAAGGGCCCACAGACTCTCAGGGCACACAGCGGGGCAGCGCCAGCTGAGGTGAAGGCTCAAAGGAGGTGGAACTGGGATTTAGGAGAGGAAGCAAAGGAGGGCGTGTGAAATATAGGGTGCTTCCAGGCCAAGGGCTCCTAGTGCTGACACTCAAAAGGCACTCTGCAGCTATTCCACCTTTTCCTCCTCAGCAGATTTGTTTTTCTGGTAAGAAAAAAAGATGGAAGAAGCAGTGTGTGTGTGTGTGTGTGATGGGGGTATGCTTGGATGGTTGCCCCCAAAGCAGGGCCAGCTCAAGGCATGTTGGTGCTTACCTTGCCTTGCCCTAATCTTGTTATTTTACAAAGTTTTAAAAAAAAATGTTTTTAGCTGCTCTATATTTCGTATGTTCTTAATAGTTTTGTTGTAAGGTGCTCTGGGTCGTTTTAAAGAGAAAGACATCTAATAAATTCAATCGATAACACAAACAACTCACTGCTTTCCCCAGCCATTCCAGTGGGGTTTGCAGCACAGACACATGTTCTGGTGGCGGCGGGAGTGTTTCCCTCCCACCCAGACACTCTAAATCAGTGTTCTCCAACCTTGGGTCCCCAGATGTTTTTGGCCTACAACTCCCAGCATGCCCCAGCCAGCATAGCTGGGAGTTGTAGGCCAAAAACATCTGGGGGCCCAAGGGACCCAAGGTTGGAGAACACTGCTCTAAATGGTGCCCTCTTCCAACACGGAAGACCAAAATCCTAGCCCGGGTGCACTTTTCAATGCAGAATTTATACAGAAGCAGTCTGTGTGAAGTGATTTACACACCACAGTAGTAAACAAGGTCCCAAATTTCAGCCATGCACAGATTTGTTTCTGTAAACAAAAAAAGCAATTGAGACATAAATAAAACATCCAAAGAACTATATGGCTCAGAGGCAGTGCTTGGTACTGAAAAGATCTGGGGCTCAGGCCCACAGGACAACAACAACAAAAAAGCACAAATGTGCACATGCTAATTTACATATGCTCTAAAGTCTCTCTGTGTGTGTCTTTAAAGGACCTAGTTTCCCAAGAACACCCCTGTTTGTAAAAAGGGAAGGATGGACAGGGGAGAGGGGGGCATTTGATTTTTTTTTAAAAAAACAACAACAACAAAACCTCAGGCGGAAAGATGCAAGGGGGAGGCAGCAGGAGGTGAAGCACATGTGGGCAAAAAGCCAGCTAATCCAGGGGGGATCAGATGCAACCGAGATCCTCAGGGCCCCTCTCCCTTCCTTTCAGCAAGTGCCCATGGACAGCAGGGTGGTGGGACAGATGGCCTCCCAGAGCTTCAGGGCTCCAAATGAACGTTTCGGGGCTCCTCCAGGCTCCAGCCCTAGTGGGCTGCCCCTCTAACACAGCCTCTGGTATTGCTTTTTGCCATTGGGGTGCTTTTAAAAAAGAATTTAAGCCAATGCTTTAAAAATCTGATTCAGGGAAGCAGACAAAAGTGCCCTTTGACACAACACACGTAGATGGGGGGGGGGGCATTTTATTACCCTGAAATGCATTGGAATTTGCCATGGGGTAATAAAAGGTACAGGTATCTTTATTGTTCAAAGCCATAGGCCACCACAATTCCAAACAAACGAAAATAAAGCAATAAAAATACAAAGCAATTTAACCATTTTAAAAACAATACACTAAAATGTACGTAATAAAAATGGGCACTGACTGGGGGCAGGGAGTATACAGACAGTGATTAAAATGATTCATTTAAAATTATACTTCCCCTCCAAAGCAACAACAACGGTACAGTCCTTCCCCATAGATTAATAGAGGGGTATAGAATTTTGCCTGGCCCTTAATTTTCTAACAGCCAGGGCAAATTTTGTAACCATTTAAAAAACAATATGCTAAAATGTTATAAAAAATAAAAGCCAATTTAAAAGGGGGGGAATATACAAACAGTATTTAAAATAAGTCATTAAAATCACACTTCCCTTCAAAACAACAGGAACAGTACAGACCTTTCCCGTGAATTAATACAAAGGTACAGGAAAATGCCTGGCCCTCCGTTTTCTCACAGCCAGGGCAAATTTTGCAACCTGGGTTGTAACATATACATCGTTACCTGCAAGTAATGTACAAAGCTGCTCTAAACAAGGTCTATTTGACAGAGAATTGAGGATATGATAGAGGAAATTGTACCTTGGGGACTCATACCAGGGGGCAGCGGAGTAAACGGTGTTCCAACATCTTCAACTTCACCAGACTCTCAGATGCTGATGAGTCGCTGATGATGAGTCGGGACATTGTTAAACCTCCCATCCAAGTAAGCAGAGGATCGTGGTGGAGCCGTGAATGGTTTCCTTAAAGGAGCGACAGTAAGAGTTGTAAAGTATCGCTCCAAAATCAAATGTCGTTTTGTATACCGGATACCAATTTGAAGACGACACATGTGTGACAAAATATAGGTCCCACTGCTGAGAGTACAGAAAGATCCTTTGGGGTAATAAAATGTCCCCAAACCATTTGAAGAAGGGTGCTTTTCAAGGCTGGGTTAACAGTGGCCAAAACCAGCTGCTTGAAACATCCGCAGCAGCGTCCCTCATGATCAGGATGCCTGGACCCCCAAATCCTTTCCTTCCTAGTGCCCTCCCATCCAGACACAGGAGAAGAGAGGTGTGATGTTTAAAAAAGACGCCACGGCAGGCTCTGTGGTCTGAGCCCACCTTCCTCTTGGCTTCATAATGTGCCTGGCAGACAGATGTACATTCTGTCAAATCAAGCAGCGGGTCAACCACCACCTCGCCACATGTCCTCCTCTGTGTTCCTGTGAGATCTTCGCCTTCAGCAGCGGTCTCTGTTCAGCTAAATATTTTGCGAATCAAATCTAGCTGATAAGAACATGAAAATGTAAGAAGAGCTTTGTTGAATCTGACCAAAAGCCTCTCTAGTCCAGCATTCTGTTTGCACAGTGGCTAACCAGACATCTATTGTTAATGCGTGCCCTCTCCAAATGTCTGCTTATAAGCCTACCCACAGCCCAAGATGAGTGTGTAAAAGGGATCTTTCAACCTTGGCGGCAGCACCTCCTAGCACGTTTGTTTCAGTCAATTTTTATTTGAATGTGCACTAGCCAACCAGGCTGTGGCACGCCCCGCGGGGGCCAGCAGTACAGGTGAATTAAAAGGGAAAAAAGGGTTAAAACATTGGATACCCAAAGTTAAAAAAAAAAAGCATACATGTGCACATACAGACAGGCTAAAACAGTGACATCGTTACAAATAAATAAATACAGAGTCGTTAAAAGAATATTCAATGTTAAAATACATATTAAAATTTTAATTAAGTTCCAAATCTGTAGACGAGTTTAAAAGCTTGTTTCTCTTGGCTAAGGCTAATTTAACAAATTTTGCAGTGCGAAAAGAAGTGTAGTAGTCAACTCCAGCCAGCAGAAAGCCAATTTTACTTATAGGCGAAGCGTCGTTTAAGACGTCTATGAGGGGGGAGAGATATTGGCCTCTCAGGTCTGAGTAGTGTGGACAATCTACTAAAAGGTGGATGAGGTCCTCTATTTGTTCGCAACCAAGAATGCACTTCCTTTCTGATTTGGGTAGTCCGGCATACCATCCCAAGACGTCCCTAACTTGAACAACATTCAGTCTACACTGGATTAAAAAGCGCTTGAGATCGTAAGGACACTCGAAGGACAAGTATGTCTCAGTAACACACAGACACGCATGTGCTCTTTCTAAAGGTTTATTGGCGACACAAGAATCAAAATATACACAATGATGATCACTGGGAAATAGCTTGTTTGCAATAAGCATTTAGTCACTGATGTTACTATATGAAGCCCATTAGGGAATTAATTCGCTTGTATGCAACTGACAATCCTGTGCACACAAGATATGTGAGACAGGAGAAAACTAGAGCCTGGAGTTTGGTTAAGACAGTGTTCTCCAACCTTGGGTCCCCAGATGTTTTTGGCCTACAACTCCCAGCATGCCCCAGCCAGCGTAGCTGGGAGTTGTAGGCCAAAAACATCTGGGGACCCAAGGCTGGAGAACCCAGGGTTAAGCGCAAGTTTGATGTCTACATCAAGAGTGATTATGATTAGAAAACTAGGCTGTGGCCATGTGCGTGGTTCTGTTCTGGATGGGCCAGACTTTGGTTTCTGGGGTGCTGTCAGGGTTGGAGCTCAGCAAATCGACCAGGATTTGTATGTGCCGAATTAGCTTTTCACATCGCTCTTCTCGCACCTTTGTGACCCAGCATATGGGCTGGCCACTGGGCTATGCACGTGTTTTAAACAAAGTGCTGCAGAACTCTTTTCTTCTCTTGCTTATGTAATTATCTTCCTCCCCCAATCGCCCCTCTCCCTCCCGTCCCTCCTCTGTCACTCAGAAGGCCTAGGACCCTGGTTTGCTTAGCTCCTGCTCCTAGTCCTCCTTGTTTTCTTCCAGATCTTTATTGTGAACCATTTCTATCTTATTGAAACCCTCCAGAGGCTTTTGATCAGACAAAAAAGACCACTGAACTTGGGGAAGAGAAAGGCAAACCAAAATGGAGCTTGGCCACAATCCTTTCCATTGGCGCTCCAGGGAAGGGCTGATTTGTGTGGCTGGACTTCTGACCAAACATTTGGGCCAAAGATAGAACAAGTCTCCCCAAGCACCTGCACAATCACACAATAGGAAAGCAGGTGAAAGAGATGGAGGCCACAACTTGTAGACAAAGGACCTCCAGATGAATAGGACAGAATGCAAAAAATACCTTTCTAAGGATGCTGATGGATCATCCTAAAGACAAAGCTGGGCTGTGGAGATGTTCCTGCAGCTGCCATGGGGAAGGGACCTTGAGCAAGGCTTCTAGCTGCTGAGCAAACCGGGTGTTCTGGTGGGAAAGGGTTGGTGGTGACACTCTTAGCAAAGCCTTGGATTCCATGGCTTGGAGAGTGATTCCAGCCAAAAGATTTCAGCAAGAAAGCCAGGGTCCAAGGGCCAATGGGAACAGTAGGGATCCTTAGACCAATGGGCACTAGAGCCCTGGGCTTATATAGTATTTTTAGAGGAAGTTGGACAAAACAGAAGGACCCTGGCCAGGATCAACACCAGCCTTGACAGGGCAGATCCCCCTCCTAAATCTAATCGAAATGGGATCGTCCTGCAGTGCTGCACCCAATGGATCTCTGCCTGGCCACACATGGTGGTTCAACCCCCTTCTAAGGAAAGTGAACTTGGATCCAGCTGATCTGAATAATTATCGCCCAAGCTATTATTCTTGGGCAAGGTTGTAATGAGTTGTGGTGTCTCGACTCTTAAGCAGTTTGGGTTGATGGTGATTATTTGGACCTGTTCCAGTCTGGTTTTGAACTTGGGTATAGGGCAGAGAAACCTAGCGCAGGGGTGGGCAACACAGGACCTACGGGCTGTGTGTGGCCCCACAGTGCCCCACTGCTGCCACGCCACCAAAATGTGGCTGTGCAGTGGTGACACCAGGAAAAAAGCCTCCTTTTAAAAGCAAAAAGATGTGCTCTGTCTGCTGCCAAAGGTTGGTGATGCAGCGGCTGCAAAAAGGAGCAAAGGCCCCCTTTCCAGCCACCGCACTTCCAAAATTTGGTAGCGAATCGTGGCTTTTCACTTTTAAAGGGAGACTTTCTCCCTGTTGCTGCCACTGCACCACCAAATTTTGGTGGCAAATTTGGTGGCATGGTGATGGGAACAGGGGTGCAGCCCCTGGTGGGGTCCAGGGGGCAATGTGCCCCCCTGGCCCATGGAAGTTGCCCACCCTGCCCTAGTGCATTATCTACACCTGGAGATAGATGAGGAAGTGCAGGACTGCCTACTTCCCTGAACTCTTGTGAAGCAAGGCAGCTTGATGGTTTTGATGCCAGGCTAGAGACAGGCACACACACCTGCAGCGGTGCGGAAACTCCTGTGCTATCGTGCATTTCTAGCAACCCAGAAGAAGGATAAGGGTCAAAATGGCAGACTAGACTCACCTACATCCTTTCCAAAATGTTATTCGAAAAGCCAAGCCCTGGAATAATAAGTTATGCTGAAAACTGGCTCTGTTTGCCTAATTTAATTATGGGAAGCAAATCTGGGACCTGCCTGTGGTCAATTGAGCCTGTAAACAGGGTCTCCTTCAACAGGGTCATATGTAATTGCAGGTTGCGGTATCAGATGTTAACTTGACTTTATGGTACAAACCGTTTCCCACTCTTAGATATTATCTCAGCATGAGTCTGGTTTCTTGTGTGTATGTATATATATACAGTAATACCTTGGATTGCAAGTAACTTGGTTTGAGAGTGTTTTGCAAGACAAGCAATTTTTTAAATATTTATTTATTTATTTTTAACTTGATATACAAGCGATGTCTTGCAATACAAGTACTGTACTGTAGTACGGCTTAAATTAAAAATCTCTGTACAAATTTTTTTGGGTGGATTTCGTTTTGATATAAAAGTGTTTTGGATTACAAGCACGTTTCCGGAACGAATTATGATCTCAATCCAAGGCATGACTGTATATATATATGTAATTGGAAAGCTTTGTCCTAATTTTCCTTGTCTCTCTCCACCACCTCATTGGCCCAATTTTTTATCTGACATATTTAAGAATCCCGCTCTACCCACTGGGTGGTCAAGGCGATATGCAAAATTCAGATAAAAACAGCAGTATAAACAGAATAAAATAATCCATCACAATAAAATAAAAACACAAGCTAGAACATTCATCATAGTAAAATAAGAAAGCAACATTAAAAACTGTTAAAAGCTTGACAGAGCATTGTAGTCTTCATTATCCCCCCTGAAACATAAGACTGGAACAATTTATTCAGTATGGAAAGTCAAAGCTTTATTTGCAAATCGGGGTGTTCTTAGGAGGCAGGGTTCTTTACAGACTTTAGAGCATATGCAAATTTGTGTATTTTTTTTTTTGTTTGTCCTGTGGGCCTGAGCCCCAGATCTTTTCGGTATCAAGCACCACCCCAGGCCTCCAGCATTCCCGCCTAAGACCAATTCAGCCCTTGGGGTGAAAATGGTTCCCTATGTGCCATCTTAATTAATGGAGAGTAATTTCCTCAAACTCTTGAGTACATCTAGGAAAATGCTTTTGAATGCTGGCCCAGTATCTCGTATCAGCAACATTTTCCTTGGAGAGCAAGTCACTCTGGTTCATTGGAAAGAGAATTGGATTTGGATCCCAATAACCTCAGCTAAAAGAACAGTGATTAACTAACCAGATGACCGCAGACACTTTGCTGTCTCTCAGCCTCTGTTTCCTATCCATAAAAGGAAAATATAAGTGAATTATTGCCCATGATTGTTGTTGTGAGGAATGAACAATTAAGGGTTCCAAGGCTGCACTCCTTAGCATATACTTGGGATTAAGACACGCTGAAATCCAAGGAACAGACTTCCAATTCCAAGTAAGTATGGGTTGTAAGTAAAGCATTTTGCACCCTGAGAGTTTTGCATCGTGAAATATTTTGCATGAAAATAATTCATAGCTCACTCTGGTGTGCGTTTGTTTTTTTTAAACTTTCCCTTTGCGTCACAACAAGTTGAGAATAGTGAAGCAAAATTCAGACCCTGCACAATCATACAATTTCGTTGTCATCTTCAAATTATGGAATAATACAACTGATGATTTCGTTCTGGGGTGGGCGGGTAGTTTGGAGTGAAGAACTGGAGGTGTGCAGTCTAACATATGCACATCAAATTCTTTTGAAAGGTTTAAATTAATTTATGTGATGCTCATTCTGGAGATCTCTTTAAGCCTGACCTTCTTATATTGCAGCTGGGCAGCGAAGGGCCCCAGAATGCGAGCTCCTTTCTAGCCTGATTGAAGGCTTCAGTCCCTCAGCTAGGAATCTTTAGTGATGAGTGAACTTACCCCGAGTGAATTCATTATTTACTCGCAAAGAAACAAATTTGCCCGTGTGAGCTCAGATGAGAAGTTCTCCTCTAATACGAAATCTCGTTCCGTGTATACCTGTATTTGCACACAAACAGTACCAAGGTGCATCTTGGGAACCGTAGTCTGGAATTGTGTAGTGCAGTGTTTCTCAACCTTGGGTCCCCAGATGTTTTTGGCCTACAACTCCCAGCATGCCCCAGCCAGCTATGCTGGCTGGGGCATGCTGGGAGTTGTAGGCCAAAAACATCTGGGGACCCAAGGTTGAGAAACACTGGTGTAGTGCAACATGACATTATGCATCACCATGTGATGTGGCCCCTTTCTAATGGGCCGTTTTCATGTGCCCTGCCTGTGTGATGATGCCATGTGATGTTTACTTGCTGTCCCTGATCTGAAGATGGCCCTGCAGAGGAGCTCCTCCTCTTCCTCCTCCTCCTCCTCCTCCTCCTCTCTGGAGGAAGAGCTGCGGCAGCAACAATAATGAGGGAAGCTGCTAATGAGACTGCTCCAAGTAAGTTTGGTGGGGGGTCTGGGCAGTAGGACGACTGAAAAGTGATGGCGGGGGATCTCTGCGCTACTTTCCAGCACAGGCTCTGAAGCTTGCAATCAATTCCAAACTTCATGGCGGATTCCTGATCAGTTGTGGGTGAGGCCAGGAAAGGGAGGCTGCCCTCCTTTGCTTCCTCGAGCATCACGGATGACCACAGGCAGACAGAAATGATCAGGGAGGGTGGTCTTCTAGCACTCGGCGCATATCCAGCTCTGCTCCACTCTCCCAGTTTGGAGAGGGCGCAATGGAAGGGGTTATACTTCATGCTCAGAGTCTTTTAAGTGTCCAGGACAGTTCTTCCAGACGGTTACATTCTGCCTGACTTGATTAATCTGCTGGAGTCTGGTTGAGCCAGTTGGCACCTTTGTTCTGGATCAGGTGGATAAGGTTCATCTCGCTGCAAGCTGCTGATGTCCACGCGGGAAATGGACTTGGTGCTCTCGCAGTTGTATTCTAGCTGTCCCATCTTTCAGAGCCCTTGTCATCTTCCTCTGCCAAGACACCCCCCCATTACCCGTTATTTAAACATAACCTGTTCTAACCGGTTGCTCTGCTGTATGCCATGTCAGTAGAGTAGAAGCAGAATGGACATTAGGCCAGGAGATGAGGTTCTGCGAGAGCAGCAGCATTTTAATAGGCCATTGAAACTTCTGCCATGAGCAGAAGCGAAGAAGTGAAGATCACGTAAGAGAGAGAATATCATGGTACGATTTGTTTTAAAGGTATGGAATAAAGTGGGAGGGGAGGAGTTAAGTCCAGAAACATTGTGTACAGCAGTGCTTCTCAATTATTTTCTGTCATGCCCCCCCTAGGAAGAAGAAAACATTTCGCACCCCCTGCACGACTGTAAATAGTATCATTTGTCTATAAAATTGTTATAAGTACACCTCTGCATAACACTGTATCCTTATTAACGTATAAGAGAATAAAAAAAAGAAAGAAATGTGGATCAATTTACAACAAAGAATAGCTTTATTAACTGTAGCAGAAAAGATTTAAAGGAGCACAGGATTTAAAGGAACGCAATATTAAAAAAAACTTTTAACTGAGGTCAAACGAGCCCCCCTTTATGGAGCCTTGCGCCCCCCCCTGGGGGGCCCGCCCCACTATTTGAGAAGCACTGGTGTACAGTAACTAGTTTTGATTTCTCTGGGCATCCAGCCAACTCTGTAACTTATAATAAACATGCCCCCCCCCCCAGGTACTCCTTAGGTCAGATGATACTGCATCGAAGGAAGAGGAGAGAGCCAACCATTCTGAAGCAGAATGCACCCTCTGACTGAAAGACATCCATTCCTTACATTTCTATACCGGCAGTAGCTGAAGCTCTATTTTAGGATGCAGTCCCAAGCACACTTACCTGGAAGTAAGTCCCACTGAAATATGTGTGTGTGAAAATATGCTTCAGCTCAGGCTGTAAGCAAACAAGAGGAGAGGTCAAGTGAAAAGATGGCTTGATGTTTTAGGCAGGCATTCCTATCTTGACTTACATCTGTCAAGCTTGTTGCTGTTGTGAAATGCTAGCATATTTCTGCCAGCTGGTGGCAGCACTGCAAGAAGCAGAGAGGAAGGCCACACAAGAGGACGAGAGGACAGCTCTGGGGAGAAGCTGTTGTTGAGGCAATTAGCAAAAAAGAGAACATGTGCTCGAAACAGCCTGTTCTTGAGAGGCTTGATTTCTTGCAGAGTTATAGGTTCAAACTGTGGGTGCACTTCTGCAACTCGCACTAATCTGAGTCAAAGTCCTATGAAGTGTCCAGTTCAAGAAGCATCCTTGTAGTTCTAGAAGATTTTCCACACTCCATGGGAGTTGTTTCAGAGATGATAATACAATTAGCATATTCATAGCTGTTTGGGGGTTTGCTTTTAGGCTTTTCTTTATTTTTAGTGATGGCTGCAGGAGAACTCCATCAGAAGGTTGCCTGGCCCTTAGAAGAAAGAACAAAGCCTCCCCATATTATATTATATTTATATTTATATTTATTATATTTATACCCCGCCTTTTTTCCTGCAAGGAACCCAAGGTGGCTTACATAATCCTCCTTCTCTCCGTTTTATCCTCACAACAACCCTGTGAGGTAGGTTAGGCTGAGAGTCAGTAACTGGCCCAAAGTCACCCAGGGAGTTTCATGGCTGAGCGGGGACTAGAACGGGCACTCTAACCACTAGGACACAGGCTTGTAGGCCTGTTGCTCGGCTGCTTCCCTGCTCCCGGCCTGCCCACTTGCCTGCCTCAGTGCCTGCTTGCTCCCTTGTTTTAACCCCTCTCGATTCAGACTCTGGCTTCCAACTGACTCTGCTTCTGAGTCCATACTGACCCACCTGGGGATCTGCCCCAATGTTCCATCCATCACCAATCCCAAACCCACCAGGATTTGCATGTTATCATATTTTAAGAAGTGATGTTGCCAAAATTCATAATTTCTGCGTTCATTTTATTTCATTTATTTATTATATTTATACCGCACCTTTTTTCCTGCAGGGAACCCAAGGCGGCTTACATAATCCTCCTCCTCCTCTCCATGTTATCCTCACAACAACCCTGTGAGGTACTAGCCCAAAAGGAGGCACAGGGGTCAGGCACATCATGTGCTTTGCTGAAGAAGGAAATGGCTGCCAATTGGATAGACGTGGTCTTGAGTGCAAGGCCCTGGTCCCAGGGTGATGCCAGATACTGTAAAACCATTGGTTTGGATGAGGGCCAAATGCCCCGGTCTCCTTTGTTAGTGGCAAAGTAACTAAATACCTTGGCTGCTGTTGTGTAAGAGTGTAGCGCGTGCATTGCCATTTTGAGACTGAGTTCAATACTCCCTGTATTATTGCTCACTCCCAAATGCCCACACAGCTCCTCTGTGAAAGGCTCTGGGCTTAGAGATTTTGTTACATCACGTGGTATACAAGTATTATTAAAATAAATAAATAAATAAATAAATAATCAATCAATCCTGTGATCAGGATCTCCCACATTTGTTCATTGTTAAAAGTCAGATCAGAACCAACTGAAGCCTTTCCGTAGCTGCTTTTAAATATATATATATATATTGTTGGGACTTGAAAAAGCTGCTAGGAGAGGATATATTGTTGAGTATTATCCTTCCTATCTCATGTTAGTGAGATCAGCAGAGTGGAGTCCCTTTCCAGCTTAAAAGAAGCTTAGATTTGGCTTAGTGTTAGCCAGTTAGCATTTGGTGATCCAGGATGCTTTAAGGCAGACTGGATTTCCCTGGTTTTGCCCCCTTTTCTCTCCCGCAAAACAATAATCAGAGACACAGTCTTGTAAAAGTTAAAAGTAACATTTACTCACTCAGAAATAGCAGTTTCATTCAGGCAGACTTAAAAGCGTTTCTTACAGTTGGTAAAGGTTCATCTGGAATTACTTGGGGTCTGAACTTATGGAGTTCAGACCAGCTACTCTTGTTACATGCTGTTGATATAACAAAACAACGTGGAGGCAACTACCTCACTGTCCCAGCAGGAAGAGAAGAGCTGAGAGCTACGCCCACTTCCTGCTGAGGCACAGGTAATCATACCTAAGTATCTTCTAGGAAATCCACCCTAGAAGATACCAGTGGTCTTAACCATTTCATGCACCTAACTGGTGAAACATGAGCCATTGGTTTTGACTGCACTTTAAATATCCCACAGTTTTTAAAAGCAGCAGATCCTGATCACGCATCTGCTGCATCTCATCTAGTCGTGCCCTGAACCAGAGACTCCTCGTTACAAAACACAGAGGGCCAAAGCCTTTGATGCGTGTTCATTTTTCAAAATCAAGCAAATGAACGTTGCCCACATGCACATGAAGCTCTGAAGGACTCCCATTCTTGTGGGCATTCCCCTTGGGTCTTCATCTGGAATGCCCAGCAATGACTCCAGTCCTACTTCTTGAGTCCTCATATTTCGAGAAACACACTATATATAACATTTGCAACAATATATAACATTTGCAAGAACAACAGATCAAAAACACTGTCAAGGACAAGGGCAAACGTCAGGCTTTCCAGAAAGAGTCATCTCTCTTTTGAACAACTTTGTCGGCAGTGGGATTTGTGTTTTCAAGGCAGGTTTCCTGTGATGGCCCTCGAGACTTGCATAGTTATTTAATTCTATGGAGCATAAATCTAGGAGAGGAAGTTATCCAGCAGGTAAATATTTGTGCAGTGTCAAAAGCACTGGGATCTAGTTCTAGGCTGTATTTGGAGTCATAAACAGGGCCGGTTTCCCAATAGGCAGATGAGGCATCATCATCATCATCATCATCATCATCATCAGGTGATCACTCGTGACCGAGTAAGATTGTCTTCCAAGATAAAAATTTACAAAAAGGAGATTTTAAAAGGAGGAAATTCTAAAGGAAGATTATGTAGACTCTAGTGATGGGTCCGTAAGTGACTATGGAGGCCAATTCTAGATCCACACAGCTTCCCACAGTGAGGACACAGGTTACCAGATGGAAGATGGTCCTGTAAAGGATTCGTTTGACGTGCTTTTTGCCTAGCACGTTTCTCCCTTTCACCTTGCACTCGGGCTTCTTCAAAGTCCATGGAACCTTTGTGAAAGGCCAACCTCCAGTTAGATTTTGTTTGTTTGTTTGGGTTGGGTTGGTTGGGTTGGGTTGGAAGACACCTGTGCGTGAAACTGTTTTATGTGGGGAGATCGGTGCACAACGGATCACCACACAAACTTGACAGAGTACGGCAATGATCCAATGGCACGGTTATCATGACGATTGGAAAACCATTCTCTGCTGCATCCTTCACCCGCCTTCACAGCCTTTGTAATTTAGGTTTAAATTATCTTCCGCCTGTTCTGCCGTTGAGGACTTTATGTTTTGGATCATTCTTTGTCTGGTTCCTCTCCCCAGACCTTACCGCCATGGGTGACCCTACTGGGAGTATATAGCTCCCGACGGCATCGCTCACAGGGTTCATCGGAACACGCAAGCCCACTCACCACGTCAAGGTGACAATCCGGCGAGAGGGGCAGACGAGGCATGTAAGGGGTGTCATATTTTCTGGGCTCAAAATCTTTGAACGGGAAAAATATTGTCCCTTTGCAACAAACAACTCTCCTAAAACTTCTGACCTTTGGTCGATCTAGCCCAGCATTGTCGACACTGGCTGGCAGCGGCTTCCAGGGTTAGGGCTTCCAGGGTTAGGGCTTCCAGGGTTAGGGCTTCCAGGGTTAGGGCTTCCAGGGTTAGGGCTTCCAGGGTTAGGGCTTCCAGGGTTTCCGGCAGGATTCTCTTCTAGCCCTACCTGGAGAGGCCGGGGATCAAACCTGGGACCTTCTGTATGCACAGCAGGTGCTCTGTCACACTGAGCTCTGGTCCCGCCCTGCAGCACCTGGTATTCCAAGGCGGCCACCCAGATTCCAAGTACTAACCAGGCCCGACCCTGCTTAGCTTCCAAGATCAGACGAGATTGGGCATGTTCAGGGTGGTATGGCTGCTGGAGGAGGAGGAGGAGGAGGAGGAGGAGGATAGATGGGGTTTTTAATTTAGCTGCCCTGCCAACTGTCACTGCAAAAAAAATCAAATGTTGGGTCTATGCATGATTTGGTCTGGTTGACACTATGCCTGGTGGGCAGGCAGGCAGGACATGGTTGAGAGGGTGGGGAAGTCTCTTTGCAAAGCATCTAGGGCAGCCTCCACAAACCTAAATCTGAACCTGAATCTAGGAAAGTGTGAACTTCTCCTGAGATATGTCACTAGTTGTAACTACAGTAATACCTTGGATTGCAAGCATAATTCGTTCCAGAACCGTGCTTGTAATCCAAAACACTCTTATATCAAAGCGAGTCTCTGGCGGGCGTGAGCGAGGCCGATTTCGGCCCGCTCCGCCCGCTCAAGGTGAACGGTTACATCCCTACGCTTGTCTTGCAAGACCTTGCTCATTTATCAAGTCAAAATTTTAAAAAACTTTTTGCTTGTCTTGTAAAACGCTCTCAGACCAAGTTACTTGCAATCCAAGGTATTACTGTAAACATTTTTGGCTTCTCTCAAGTTCCCTCAGATGCCTGGCTTGAGGATAACTTGTAAAACCCATATTCAGTTTTGCTGCTTTCAGTAAAATGTGGAGAGACAACCAGCATGCATGCCAATTCAAATGCTATGTGTCTCCAACTGCTTTGCCCGATCTTCTGAAGGCCACAAACAGTACACAAGAACAGGAAACACATCTTCTGCAACAGCGGAAGAGCATCCATATCCTGCCATATTTCTGGCAAAGACTATTCCCCAGGACAGACAAAACAAAGCTGTTACATTCAGATGCCATGTTATCAAGCCTTTGTTGATTTAAGGAAGGAAGCAAAGGCAGTTGGTTAACTGTTTTCCCATCCATGTTTGGACCCTGGAGAGAGACAGGGGCATCTACTAAACTCAAGCCTATTTTTGACAGAAGAAAAGCAGAGTTCCACTGAACAGCCCCCAAACATGCCTCTCTAAAAAGCACGGAACATTGTGCCATAAAGCATCCACATATTCGGGCTTTGCATTAGGAACACCAGAAGAGCCCTGCTGGATCAGACCAGGGGTCCATCTAGTCCAGCATTCTGTTCACACAGTGGCCAACTATGTGCCCACGGGATCCCACAAGCAGGACACGAGTGCAACAGCACCCTCCCGCCCATGTTCCCCAGCAACTGGTGTACACACAGGCATACTGCCTCTGATACTGGATGCATTACTTTTGCAGGTTTGCCCCCTCACTTAAATCAATTTTCTGCATTAAAAGATAAAGTGGGGAAAACCAAAATAAAGTGTGGCCTGTGCACAAGGCGATGACAGTGCCAACCGGACAACCCATAGAATGTGAATGAGGGACTCATGATGGCCCTACAATAAATCCTTGTCTGGAAGCACCCCTAGAGCCTCTTACCGCAACCAGTCACCTTAACAGTAAAAGCCAACAACCAGGAGTTCCTCTTCCCACAGGGCCTCTGTCTGGGAAGCAGAAAGCCCCTCTTACAAATATTAACTCTTTTATGACCACAGTCTGTTTAATGCACATTACCACAGGGATAGACAGAATGGTGTCTGTGTGGGTGCCAATGCACTCCTGGACAGCTTTCTTGGTGCATGGCAAGGTGCCCTGCCCACCCCCCTTTCAAAAAAATTATTACATTTTCTTACCAGCAGCTGGGATTTATATGAAATAGGTTTCTGTTGGTGCTGGAAACAGTGAATTTAGTGTATTGGGGCTCAGACCCCACCTCTGGCTTGTACTCAGTCTTTGGGGCAGGTTTCTTGTCCTTTGCCACGCTTCCCATGGTAGCCATTTTGTGGCAGTGCCCAGCAGGGCAGCTTCTCAAACTGCCAAATATGCCCATGGGCCAAAAAGGTTGCCTCTGCCTCTGCTTTACCGTACTGATAAAGGTGATAAAGACTGAGAAACACATTTGTGCAACCGAATTTCATCTCAACTGAAATTTCAAGGTGAATCTGCAGGCATTCCTGCTCAAGAGAAAGATCTGACAAATTTCAAGGAAAACAATCCCAGGTTTCCCCCCACAGAGCCCTTTCTCGTGGTGGTGATGGTGGTGGTGGTGGTGGTTAGGCAGTACAGTCATGCCTTGGATTGAGAGCGTAATTCGTTCCGGAAACGTGCTTGTAATCCAAAACACTCTTATATCAAAACGAAATCCCCCCAAAAAAATTTGTACAGAGATTTTTAATTTAAGCCGTACTACAGTACTTGTATTGCAAGACGTCGCTTGTATATCAAGTAAAAAAAAAATTAAATAAATATTTTAAAATTTGCTTGTCTTGCAAAACACTCTCAAACCAAGTTACTCTCAAACCAAGGTATTACTGTATCTGTACTGTCACCTGCGGTTTTGCCACCCATGATCTACACCAAGCCCCCTTTTCTCGGTGGGCATTGTGGGGTTTTGCATCCACACACGGGGTGGGTCCATGGCAGGATGTGTCCGGGTGTCATTTCCCCTGTCTGTCTCCTTGCCCCTCCCATTGCTCTGGTCCCCTCCCGCAGTAGCTTTCCTTCATTCTGGGCATGCATGTTGGTGAGTTTAACTCACCTGCACATCATGCCAGTGTTCTTCTAAACAAACATATTGGGCAGAAGTGTGCTATTTCAGAAAGCCTTTATTTAGAAATATGGAGCACACAACTCTCCCAGTGTCTGTTAATTTCCTGCTTGGCTTCCCAACAAACATGGCTGCTAGGAAGGGGGCCCACTGGCAGACCGCTGAGAGCAGATTTTCCCCTCTCCCTACCTTGTAAGAAGCTAAAGGCTCAGTGGCCCAGCCCACCCCACATCATAAAGTTGTCTCACATTATTGATTGATTGATTGATTGATTGGTCTATTTATTATTTAATTAATTAATAGCCCTTGTGCAACTCTTTTCTTGCAAGTAGTTGTTTGTTTGTTTGTTTGTTTTAAAAAAAAAACAACTACTAAGTTAAGCAGGCAATTCCAGTACTGCATTCCAGGGGCAGATCTACATTCCACTGTATATCGTCAAGTTGGCAGAACGGTACTGCTATATTCACGTTCCGCAGTCACCCCTCACAGGGCACGCTCCCGTAAAATGTACTGCAGTCATCCCGGCTTGTACAGAACAGCCCTAACCAGAGCAAGATTTGAGCAGCTTGAATCTATGGTAAAACATGGCCGCTGCTACCACCAAGTGCCAAACCCCGACAGAACATGTGTTTGTGGCGCAGGCGAAATAGAAGATATTGCGCACGTCCTACTTAACTGTGAACTCTACACTTCAGCAAGGACCTCTTACCTACTTCTGCTTCTTGATAGAACTAAATTCTGGGATCGTCACAAACTTTTGGGATATCTCCTTGAGGGCACAAGTTCATACGTAGCTCTAAGAACTGCCAAATTTATAGCTAGGGCCTCCCAATTGAGATCACAATTCATAGATCAAATTGGAGTTGTATGCAAAGGCGACGAACTAATCTAAATTTATACTGTATTAGGATTATACTTATTATAAGTTGCCCATCTGTCCCCCTACTTTTTTAACCACCTAGTTTTCTAATCATTTATTGATCCCGTAACCATTTTATCTTACCCCTACTCCAATCTGATTTTATTAAATTTTACATAATTTTATTTTATTATATGCATGGTACTTTTGATATGGTCAAATGGACTAATCAATAAAGGAATATCTATCTATCTATCTATCATCCCGGCTTGCCAACCCACACCGAACTCCGTAGCGGTAGAACCGGGCGTTCCCTTGAAAAGGACTTTTCTTTTTTCTTCTTCTTTTGCTTCACTGTCTCTGCGCAGGTGCGAACGAGCGCAGGCGCGATCTTTAAAGAAAGGAAGGAGAAAAAGCTCCTCCAGCCCCTCACTAAAAAGAAGGAGAAGGCGGATGCCGCCACTGCTGCTACCGCTGCTGCCGCCACCCTCCCACGGGGTCAGGATGAATCCAGCAGGATCAGCGCGCCACGCCCATCCCCCCCCCCACCCAAATGCAATTTCCCCAAGCAGTGTTCATCCCGTTCTGAGTTTCCCGAGCACAAGGCTGCTGTTGAATCAATGTGATACGCTTGGGAGTAAGGGCATTGGAGAGAATGTGAGCAGCAGACATGCCATTTGGCTAATTTACAGCTCCCTGTTCTTTTGGCAAGGGGGTGAATTTATTTATTTATTTATTTATTTATTTATTTATTTCATTTTTGAATCGCCAGTCACACGGCCACCCTGGGCGATGTACACTCATAAAATAGAATAATAGAATAATAACACAGAATTAAAATACAATTAAAACAGTATAATTTTTTTTAAAAATCCTAACCCACCCCATATTCCCACCTGAAAAACCAAGTTTTTAATGCACGGCGGAAGCTCATCAAAGAGGGGGCATGGCGAAGGTCTCTGGGGAGGGGGGTTCCATAACTTGGGGGCCGCCACAGAGAAGGCTGTTAAAACAAGGGGGGAAGCCGCCCGCTCCTGTCCTCTCTCAGGAGAAACAGCCATTCCAAAAGAGGGTGCGTTTTTTTCCTGGTTCGCCATCTATGTAGAGGTGTGAATGTGCGCAGCAGCAAAAATATATATTTATTTATTTATTAAAGCACCCAAACACGATTTCCTGAGGCAGCCTGCTCGGAGGTGCGGAGGTGCACAGGAATGATTACAAACAAGCAAAAATTAAGAAGCTTCCAGGGAAGAAGTTGAACCGCCGCACAAACAACAAATGGCAGACACCTCTCTTCCCCACCAGTTTGGGAGACACACGTCACACCGCATTTCCCCCACCCCTCGAAAACTACTGGCTAACTCCAGAGATTACACTTTCATGGTCACACCTCGGACAGCGCCACTGTAGCACACACTGGCTGCGTACTGTGGTGGCAAACCGCAATAACTGGGGGGGGGGGGGAAACATGATCAACCTAGCCCGGGAAATTCCCAGAAGAAACAAGGAATGATTACGCAGGACTAGCACGACCAGCACTGAAAGCTGCGTGTGTCGTGTGTGCCCCGCAAGTCACAGCAGCGATACAGTACTGCAATAAACCTTAGGTGTGGATCCGGCCCAGGAATAAAGCAGCAAAAAAACCCAACACCAAATAATGGAGTGGCTGCTAATGCCATTTTGAAGAGCTCAAAGGAGATCACATCGGTGTTCTTTCCAAAGCAGTGTTCTCCAACCCGCCGGCTGGGGCATGCTGGGAGTTGTAGGCCAAGAACATCTGGGGGGCCAAGGTTGGAGAAGAGTGTTCTAAAGGACTGAGCAGACTCCCCTCCCCAATAATAATAATAATAATAATAATAATAATAATTATTATTATTATTTATTTCTTACCCGCCTCTCCACTCAGATCGAGGCGGGGAACAACCGTAAATATAAAATACATAACTAGTTTAAAACATAGTAAATATTATTAAAATATTCTTTAAAACCTTTAAAAGTATCCTAAAAACTCTTAAAATTCCACTGGGTAGGCCTGTCGGAAGAGGTCAGTCTTTATGGCCTTTTTAAAAGCCAGGAGACTATCTAGTTGACGAGTCTCCTCCGACAGGCCATTCCACAGTCTGGGAGCAGCAGAAGAGAAGGTCCTCTGGGTAGTACTCGCCACTGGTAGTGGTGGGCCGAACCTGGAGTCGGCTGGAGGCTCGCTCCGGGCTTGGCCCCCCGCGAGCAGCAGCGGCCCGATCTCGCTCTTCAGAGTGGCGCAGAGTGTTCTCCGCGCCGCTCGCGCCACTCGAGCCGCCGCTGGAGAAACCCCCCGTGCACGGCCCCCCCGCCACCGCCAGAACCCCCACGCCCCACACCGCTGCCGCCAGGACCCCGCCGCCGCCTACCTGGTCCTGCGCGCCGCCACCGGAGCCACTGCTCCGGCGCGCTGGACCCCCGCCCGCACTCTGTTTTGGCGGGAGGAACCAGGGCAACAGGGCTTAAACAGCCCTGTTGCCCTGGTTTCCCGTGCCAAAAACAGAGCGCGGGGGTCCAGCGCAACGGAGCAGGGTCCCGTCGCGTCACTTCCTCTGTGCCAGAAGTGACGCGACGGGACCAGTGGACGGGGAGGCAGGCTCTCCGCAGAGCCAGAGAGCCTGCAGGTAAGCCCGCGCGGGTGGCCGAGTAGCCCGGCGGACACGAGCAGGCCCAGTTCGGTCCTTGCTCCTGTCTTCCGGGCTACTCAGGTACATCCCTACTCGCCAGCCTAGTCTTAGCTGACTAGGGTAAATTCCTCCCAGAGGACCAAAGTGTGCAGGCCGGATTGTACGGGAGAAGGCGATCCTGCAGGTAACCCGGACCCAAACCATGTAGGGCTTAAAAGGTAATAACCAACACTTTATACTTCGCCTTTTGGCAGCTATGTAAAAACAAAGCCTGCCTCCCGCCAACCCCGGTTCCATCACCACCACTGCAAAGCTGTCTCACACAGTTTAAAACATTTAAATTTTCATTTTCTAGTCCTTGCTCAGTCTGTTCTTCTGGAATACTACTAACATATATTTAAAAGAAGCAGCAGCAGCAACAGCACCAAAGCAAACTACAAAGTCAAGCAGACGATTTCAGTACTGGTGCCAAACACATTGTGTTCTGGAAGTCAGTCGGGAAAGGAGGGGCATTTCCAGTTCCAACACATTGTCCCCCGGGGACAACTTCTCCCACCGGTCCGTGCTGCTTCCATTTTGCATTTTCCTGCCGCGCCATCAAAGAAAATGTGCAGCTGTTCTGCTCTTTCCCTCCTTGAAGGAGTTTCTATGTTAAAGAAAAAGTTGGGAGAATTGCTGGGGAAACTCGGGCAGCTTACTGAAGGATGACAGTGTCGTCTGGATCACCTGTGAAATGTGAGTGAATGAGCCATGGTAGTTCCTCAATAAATCCCCCTCTGGAAAAGCCCCCCATCCCTTGGTTTGATACGGCTAGTGAAATTTCTCAGGCCCAGCCCTGATAGCCAGAGAGAGACCTTTGCTCGCATTTCCAAGCCACTTAATGTGTTTAAGATACAGTAATACCTTGGATTGCAAGTAACTTGGTTTGAGAGCGTTTTGCAAGACAAGCACATTTTTAAATATTTATTTAATTTTTATTTTACTTGATATACAAGCGACATCTTGCAATACAAGTACTGTGGTACGGCTTAAATTAAAAATCTCTGTACAAATTTTTTTTGGGGGGGATTTCGTTTTGATATAAGAGTGTTTTGGATTACAAGCACGTTTCCGGAACGAATTATGCTCTCAATCCAAGGCATGACTGTACTGCTGTAATCTTGTTGGGTGAATGATATATGGCCTCTTTTAATTACTCGGGCTTTAGATGAGTTTTTAAAGGCATTAGATTGAGTGAGATGGCTCTGACGGGTGTTGTCAAAGGAACTACAATGGGCCCTGTTTGAATTACTATGTCTGAAACTGCTGAAGTCCTATCCAACCACTCACCAATCCCCTGGGACTGAAAAGTGACATTTCACAACTTCATCAGAGTCTGTCCCTTTGCAGCCTTAATCATGAGACATTTGCTGCTCTCTGTGAATTTAAAGGCTGGTAGTCAGACTTTAATTTTAGTTACACAAGTGCTGTTGAAATGAAAAATCTTGTTTCAAATATTGTTACATTTTGAAGCCAGCTCAAGTTACTAATGAAAAAGAATTCCTTAAAGTAAGCAACACCTTGCCACTAATGCTATAACTGAATATTTGCCATCCCACAAAACCAGAGAGACGAGCTGGAATTCATTATCCATCTCAATGTTTTGTTCTCTTGAAGACTAGACTGCATGTTCTCTCTCAGACACACTCATTTTGAAGAAATCTGTGACTTCACCAGCAGGAAACCGGAGGCAAAGTGACTGCCTCAGGCAACAGACTTTTCAGGCACCATTAAAGGTGGTAGACAGAGACAATCCATGGGGCATCCTCCGCTGAGAAGCTCTCCTGTGCGGAGGCAAGTCCTCCTACACGGGCCCGCAGGGAATCTACTGAAAGCAGTGGTGTGGCTAGGAATGCTAACTTACTCAAGGAAAGCCAGCCAACCTGCCTGCCCGCCCGCCGGCTCCCGTGAGTTTAAAAGAAGCTCGCTCTGCAGACACCGGCTGGTGAAGGGATAATAAGCATCAACACCCAGCCATGTCTGCAGTGCAAGCTGTTGCTAAGAGCACAGGAACAGGGAGCGATCAAAATGTTGGCAACCTCATCTTTGGCATGTGTCAAGGGGTGTGCTGGAAATAAAAGGGGTGCCATAGTTCTTTGGCAGTGGGCCTTCCGTCTGGGGGTGGGGTGCTTTCGATTCTTTTCTTGTGGTCCCCATCTGTATCATAGCAGATCTCTCTCTCTCTCTCTCTCTCTGAAGCAGATTCCTGTTTACAACCATGTTTGGCAAGATCCTTGATTTTATTTTCTTAGTAAAGTTGCAACATGGTAGCTGAGCGACATCGGCTTGGCTGCCTCGCCCCGCTCAGCAAGACTCCGTCACTTCTGCTGGGCGGGTGCGACGGACACTGGTGCAGTGGGCACTGACAGCACCTTGCCCGACATAGCTGTCTCTTTTGCATATGGTGTATGAAGCTATACGGGTTTAAATAATAATAATAATAATAATAATAATAATAATAATAATAATAATAAGCCGCCTCACCATCTAGATCGAGGCGGGGAACAGAAGAAAATATAAAATACATAAACTAAACAACACAACACATACTATTAAAACATCCTAAAAACATCTTAAAACATCTTTAAAACATCTTTAAAACATCTTAAAGGCATCCTAAAATTCCGCCGGATAGGCCTGCCGGATCACTCTTTATGGCTTTTTTAAATTCCAAAAGACTGGTAAGTTGACGAATCTCCTCCGGCAGGCCATTCCATAATCTGGGAGCAGCAGAAGAGAAGGTCCTCTGGGTAATACTTGTCAGCCTAGTTTTGGCTGACTGAAGTAGATTCTTCCCAGAGGACCTAAAGTCCTGACACTTCTACATGCTTAAAATGATCACGGGGTGTTCAGGTGGTCCTCACCACCACCACCACCACCTTTTCCAGTGCCAGAAGAAATCTGCGCTATGTTTTGATTTGAGAAATGCTCTTAGTGAGAATGTCTGTTCTGGGGTTCTGAGTCTGACTTTACCATAGGAGGGCACTTCCCCTCCCAACAATTATCACGAGGCACTGGCAGTAGCTTTAACAACGAGACGCCAGGCCCTCACTCCTCCACCAGATCATCAGAAGGGATAGCTACCTGGGCCATAAGCCAATTACCTGCTGCTACCTCCTGCCAGGCCCAGCCGTGCTGATACAGTTTGCCAGGTGGCTAAATGGGCCACTGGTGTTTTGCCCTGTCCTATGAAACATCATAGAATCATAGAAAAGTAGAGTTGGAAGGGGCCTACAAGGCCATCGAGTCCAACCCCCTGCTCAATGCAGGAATCCAGGTCAAAGCATCCCTGACAGATGGCTGTCCAGCTGCACCTTGAATGCCTCCAGAGTGGGAGAGCCCACCACCTCCCTAGGTAGTTGATTCCATTGTCTTATTGCTCTGACAGTCAGGAAATTTTTCCTGATGTTTAGGTGGAATCTAGGTTCCTGTAACTTGAGCCCATTATTCCGTGTCCTGCAAACTGGGATCATTGAGAAGAGATCCTGGCCCTCCTCTGTGTGACAACCCGTCAAGAACTGCAAGAGTGCTATCATATCTCCCCTCAGTCTCCTCTTCTGAAGGCTAAACATGCCCAGTTCTTTCAGTCTCTCCTCATAGGGCCTTGTTTCCAGTCCCTTTATCATCCTTGTTGCCCTCCTCTGAAACCTCTCCAGTTTGTCTATGTCCTTCTGAAAGTGTGGTGCCCAGAACTGGACTCAGTACTCAAGATGAGGCCTAACCAGTGCTGAGTAAAGGGGAACTATCACTTCCTGCAAATGGAAGCTATACTTCTATTAATGCAGCCCAAAATGGCATTTGCCTTCTTTGCAGCCACATCGCATTGCTGGCTCATATTCAGTTTGTGATCTACCACAATTCCGAGATCCTTCTCACTTGTAGTATTGTTGAGCCAAGTGTCCCCCATTCTGTAACTCTGCATTTGGTTTCCTTTCCCTAGGT
This sequence comes from Shinisaurus crocodilurus, assembly GCA_021292165.1. Lineage (NCBI taxonomy): Eukaryota > Metazoa > Chordata > Lepidosauria > Squamata > Shinisauridae > Shinisaurus > Shinisaurus crocodilurus. The sequence goes on along the minus strand of CM037884.1, from coordinate 37,818,569 downwards.
GCAGCACTTGGCATTTATCCCTATTAAATTTCATTCTGTTGTTTTTGGCCCAGCGCTCCAGCCTATCGAGGTCACTTTGAATTTTGTTTCTGTCTTCCAGAGTATTAGCTGTTCCACCCAACTTTGTGTCATCTGCAAATTTGATAAGCATTCCCTGTACCTCCTCATCCAAGTAATTAATAAAAAAGTTGAAGAGCACTGGTCCCAGGACCGAGATCTGTGGTACCCCGCTCGTTACCTCTCCCCAGTTTGAGAAGGAACCATTGATAAGCACTCTTTGAGTCCGATTCTGTAGCCAATTGTGGATCCACCTGATAGTTGTTCCATCTAGCCCACTTTTAGCTAGCTTGCTAATCAGGATATCACGAGGCGCTTTGTCGAAAGCTTTGCTGAAGTCCAGATATATGATGTCCACCGCATTCCGCATTCAGATGCTGGAAATTTCTCTTGGCATAGGGAAAGTTCATTAGAATGAGGGATTTTTCTCTAAGCAGAAGTAAAGCTGGCAGCGGCTTGATTTTATTGGTTTCAAGAGAGTCCCTCCACCACGAATGGGGAGTGAATGTTAATATTCCTCGGTCACACGGCATTCATGTGCCTGCCCTGCCTAGGCCATCTCTGGATGCTGCTCCGGTCAGCTTAGTCTGAGATGACTGCGCTAGAGAGGAGAGCGGGTTTGGCCGCTGGCCCGTAGAGGAGGGATGTGCTGGTCCTTCGTGTGTGTTCATGCATTTATTTTACCTTTTTAGTACAAGGAGCTCATTCCAGTAACCTTACCATAAGTCTGAAGGGAAATATTGTTCTGGAAAATTGAATTCATATGCATAATTCAGTACCTAAACGCTTGCTCTTCTTCTGGACGGTCCACTCATTTATTCACTGAATTCTCTCTCTCTCTCTCTCTCCAAATAAACAGTTTGCAGGAAGGCTTCTACAAGGCTCTGCTAAAACAATCAAAACATTAAAAATATGATGAAATAACTAAAAAAATAACTATATTGTTTAATGAAAAACAAAGCCAGATCTTCCTTGGGTCACAAACCCGAACTCTCTCTTCCTAGCTGAGCCAGATCAAGGCCATGTTGGGCCCCAGGCCTAGCCTAGTGGGCCCCCTACTCTGCCCTCAGTCAGGGCCCATGGGAGGGGCTGCAGGGGGTACATCGTACCTGGGCCCAGGGTCAAAAGGGGGCCCCAGGAGCCAAAGGAGGGGAGCCGGAATTTTCCCGGAATGTTTGCATATATTGTGTGAAGACTAGCGTTCACATTTTGTGTAAGCCTACCTAGTTTTATATATTGTAATTCGTAGAAATTATGATCCGTAATATTATCGTAGTGTTGGGAAATGTAGCGGTATAATGAATAATATTATTTACTTTCATCATAGCATCACTGCATCAGTGTGATTTAACCCTTAAATAGATAAGTGGGGTCATATTTACCCCACCACTTTTCCATTTTTCTATATCACCATTTTTTAAAAAAAATAACTGTAATAAGGAAAATTGAAATAGCTTAGTTTTAGAGGTTCAAATTTTATCTCTCTCTCTATATATATATATCCCTTAGTCTTGATGTCACAACTTCATTTTTTTTTTGTTTTCTGGGTAATTATTTGCTATTACTTTGTCTAATAAATTCAAATAAAATTGCTTGTAAAAAGATTTTGAAGGACAATGATTGATTATGTTACCTTGACCACAATTTACTGGCGCTTTTTATTGGATAACTGATAACTAATATGTCAACTGTGCAAAGATTATCTTTATAACATTACTTACTACTACTGCTGCTGCTACTACTACTATTACTACTAGTCTACTACCACTGCTACCACTTCTTCTACTACTACTAAATTTTTAGTATATAACATTTTTGTCTCATTGTCTTTCCCCCTCTTTTTTCAGATATGAAAGTATAAATTATAAATCATCTCTCCAAAATGTAGTCTCACAACTCAAGAGCCCAGAAAAGAAAAGACAAGAAAGAACAAGAGGAAAATGAAAAAAAGGGGTCAAGAAGCGTCCTTCATTGAACTCACCTATAGAATTGGAACAAGAAGAAACTTTTGGAAACCTCATCCCCAAACAAGGAGCAGTTGATTTGGGTAATCATGCACAGTATTTTGATGAAGGGGCAGATGCAGAAAATGGAAATGGAAAACAGAAAGAAAGCAGACATACAGACTCATGTGGAAGTGAATTTGGAAGGTGAGAGGAGTAATCATAATGTAGGCCTTGCTTGACATTGGATGCATCACAACCGAGTTTCCATCTCAAAAGGAAATAGAAAAGTACGTATGTTACGAATGGTCACATGATCCCTCTGCCTAAAACAGTGTTCTCCAACCTCGGGTCCCCAGATGTTTTTGGCCTACAACTCCCAGCATGCCCCAGCCAGCGTAGCGTAGCTGGCTGGGGCATGCTGGGAGTTGTAGGCCAAAAACATCTGGGGACCCGAGGTTGGAGAACACTGGCCTAAAACATTCCCAAAAGACATCTGCAATCAAGTTTTCCCAGAAAGCATACTGAAATTTCAAAGCACTAATGGAGAACTACCTGGCTTGTCTGGGGTCAACAGAAACATACTTTATATTGCTTTCATAGACTTCATAGATCATAGAGTTGGAAGGAGCCTACAAGGCCATCGAGTCCAACCCCCTGCTCAACACAGGAAACTAGAGGAGGGGTCTCCCATCCAAGTAATCGCCAGGCCTGACCCTGCTTAGCTTTCCACGCGCAGACAAGCTTTCCATGCCAATTATTTTGGCACGAGACAGTCAACGCTAGCACTTCTGCATCTAAGTCTGCACTGGTATCTGCTGAAGGCTGGGATTCTAATGGGAAGTGGCAGAAACTTTCCTACAGGATCCCAAAACATGAAAAAGGCAATAGTCACAGAGAATGTTGTCTACCTTGGATGTAGAGAACCTACCTTGGTTGGCGAGAACCAGAAAGGCGCCTGCTGTCTGGGACAGGAGTTGACATCATCTTAGAAGCGTCAATCAAAACTGAAGCTGTGAAATGGTACAACCTTTTAAAGCGCATCATCGATGTTGTACTCTTCTTGGGAGAGCGTCTAGCATTTACTGGTTCTTCCCATCGAACTGGTGATTCAAACAATGGAAGCTTTTTAGGACTCACTGAACTGCTCTCCAGGTGGGACCCCATCCTTCAGGAACACGTGCTAAGTCGTGTAGAAGAGTCACAGAAAAGGAGTGAGCGGCTTCAAGTTCATTATCTGTCCCCTGACTCACAAAATGAATTTACTGCAGAATGCTTGAATCTTGTGAAACAACGCATTTTGCTTGAGAGGCAATCTGCAAAGCACTTTGCAGTAATAGTAGATTCCACACCAGATCATATTGAACAAACAACGTTTCTTTGAGATATGTACTTTTAAAAGAAATGCAGTATGAGATTCAAGAAAGATTGCAGATTGTAGCAACAAAAGAGGGGAAGCAATTGCTCAGTTGATAACTGATACATTGAAAGAACATGCTAGAATAAGAAATGAAGTCCATGGAGTTTTATTATATGTGACATCTTTTGCCTGTGTGTTAATGTCAGCCATGTGGTACAAAATGTTAGCTGGCATAGATATTTGCAACAAGGTCATCCAAGCGAGAGATGCCACACTGGATGTTTCATAGATTTCATAGATAGAGTTGGAAGGAGCCTACAAGGCTATCGAGTCCAACCCCCTGCTCAATGCAGGAAACTAGAGGAGGGGTCTCCCATCCAAGTAATCACCAGGCCTGACCCTGCTTAGCTTTCCACCCTCAGACAAGCTGAGCCGGCGTAAGCCACAGTCGAAGTAGCAAACATAGAAACTCTCCTCACAGAGCTGACGGAACTTCGAAACAACTGGAAATGTATGTGGAATGAAGCGAAATTGGTTGCGTCAAACCTAAACATAGAAATAAAACTCTCCCGCAGATGTGATGGAGTTAGGCGCAAGCGGGCATGGCCTCATGACAACAGCACACCTGATGCAAATCTGGAAGAAATGGATGACACAGATGATACAGATACTCCAGAAGAGGCCTACTTCAGAAAGTGTGTGTTTTACGTTTTAGTAGATAATGTTATAGGAGGATTAACTGCCCGCTTCAATGCTGTTAGGCAGTTGTCAGAAAAAAAATTGATTTCTTGTGGAAATATCTCACCATCCATGTCCGAAATATCTCTGATTTATTTTTATCAGAGCAATATCCTGCTGACCTTAATGGTGATTATTTTGAAAAAGAAAGGCAACATTTACCCTCAGTACATAAAGCAAATTTTGTAAATGCACAGTTAAAGCCATTAGATCTGCTGAACTTGTTAACAGAGTGTCCCGCCTCGTGACGCACCTGGAGAACCAGGAAGCTTGTCAGGGCTGTTCGTTTTTGATCCGCAGGAAACTGAGAAGTCAGTTCACAAGAGACAGCTTTGTTGAGTAACTTTAGAGTGCATGCATACCCAAAACAAGCCAGGAACGTACCAGCAAGGCTCCGAACCCAAAACAAAGGAGGCAGTAGTTTCTTATACATTTCTAGTGTTTATACTTAATGCTAGCAGCTAAGCTATACATCAGTGTTCTCCAACCATGGTTCCCCAGCTGGGAGTTGTAGGCCAAAAACATCTGGGGACCCAAGGTTGGAGAACACTGCTATACATGATAGCTACTAGGCCTTGAAGCTGACAGTTAAGCACAATAATACTGCTAGGCTAATTAGCAGGGTGAGTTCTCATCATAGCCGAACATTGGGGTCGGTGCACCTGGTGTTAGTTCTCAGCATAGTAGGCCCAAACACAGATAAGCGCAGCTCGCTTCGCATGCCAAGAACCAATTAAAGCTTGCCTGCCCGAGTCTTGTGGCCCCATCTCTCGCTCTCACGAGGGAGGGCTGCGCTGTATCGAAGAAGGCGAGACAGAGACGCCGGCGGAAATGCTCTCAGACTCTCAGAGGCCTAACATGGCTGCTCTCTGGTCAAGGGCCTAGCTGGCCCTAACACAGAGACAGATTTGGTGACCTGTTTCCAAATGTTTGTGTTAGCTTAAGAATACTATTAACGATTCCAGCAACAGTAGCTTCTGGAGAGAGGTCATTTAGCAAACTTAAGCTAATTAAGAATTATGTAAGGTCTACAATGTCTCAGGAACATCTTGTGGATTTGGCCAGGCTAAGTATTTCATAGATTTCATAGCTTCGTAGATCACAGAGTTGGAAGGAGCCTACAGGGAGTCCAACCCTCTGCTCAATGCAGGAAACTAGAGGAGGGGTCTCCCATCCAAGTAATAACCAGGCCTGACCCTGCTTAGCTTTCCACGCTCAGACGAGCTGAGCCAGCGTAAGCCACAGAACAATTGCCAGAACAATTAATTTTCATGCTGTGATTCGGATTTTTTCACCAAAAAAAGGCCAGGAAAGCTCTTCTTTAAAAGTAAATAGTAAGTTTATCTACCCCCCCTTTTTTTTACTAATACTTATGTCTTCTGATCATCTGATCTGCATTGCAATATAAAAGGATGTTTCAATGTTAATTCTTTCTCCTTATCTGTATAGTAGCATAAACAAAGATGTTCAAATCATATGTGCTTTCTTATCTCTGGCCCTCTTTTATTTTATTTATATTTATCGTGGAGGGAGTATAAGAGCACAAGGCCTTAAATGCAGAAAATTAACAGAGTGCGCCCCTGCGCCCCTCCCTCGTCTTTCATACCCTTTTTGACCTTACAGGCTACAGCTCTTGGCACAAAGCCATAGTGGATAAAAACAGAATAATTAATGGAGAAGGGAAGGCGCCCAAAAGAAACTTTGTACCCCCTGATAATTCCTCTCAGGGGTCCTGCCCCCAGTACTGAACAGGGATGGGGACTCGGACTCGAGGACTCGACTCGTGAGTCGGACTGAGTCCCCCCTCTGACTCGACTCGGACTCGAGTCCCAATATTTTTAATGGGACTCGAGACTTGACTCGGGACTCGAGACCAAGGACTCTTCAACATCCCTGGGCTGTGCCAGAAGGAGTGGAGAGGAGCGTGGTTGCCTGCGAAGAGCGCATGGAAGCGAGGTGTGCCGCTGCTCGGCCACTATGGACGGCTACCAGGAGTGCAGCCCCAACAGTGTGTCAAGATTTATTTTGATTGATGTGTTGCGTACTTGGGAGAGGCAGAAGAAGGACCTGAGATTACTCTGTGTGGCTGCTCTGAGTGTGTTTCTGGCTCCAGCAAGTTCATCACCAGTGGAGCGGGTGTTCAGTGAGGGTGGAATTGTGATGACACCTCACCGTTCCAAAATGGGGGCCAAACATTTAGAAAAAATCATGTTCCTCAAATGCAATATGGATAAGTTTTAGGAAGTACAGCAAGTTTATTTTTTAAAATCATTCTCCTAAAATGCAACCTTTCATACATTATGGGTTTGGCTGCCTCTGCCTGCCTGTCTGGGGTTCCCAGCCTCCTCTGCCTGCCTGGTCTCTTCTTGACCAGTTCAACAGTTGAATTGTCCAAGGCAAAGGCCTCTGCCTGCCTGCTTTGGGGTTCCCTGCCTCCTCTGCCTGCCTGGTTATTTTAGGTTTTTCTGCCTGGTCTGTTCTTGCCAAAATCAGTTGCAGAGTTTTGAAATAAAAAGGCACACTTGTGCCTAGAATTTATTTAAGCCACACATCTGAAGTAGCCTTATTTTGTTGGGAAAAAACCCCATTGATTTTAATAGGGACTCGTGGAGTCAGCTTTGGGAGTGACTCAGGACTTGTGACTCGTGAGTCACCATATTGGACCAAGGACTCGGACTCGGACTCGAGACTCGGGTCCAAAGACTCGTGACTCGACTCGTGACTCGAGACCAAGGACTCTTCAACATCCCTGCATAAGCCACACCAGCTTTTGCACATGTTACAGGACGGCTGTGTGGGTTTTGGGAAGCTTCCCTGGGTTTGGGCAGACAAGCTCAAGGACTAGAGAGCTCTGTTAACTTGAGTTTGCCTCCTCGTCTCAGGAGCCTTAAAAAATCGCACTTTGGGGCTGTTTACTTGGCTCCCCTTTTGATGAGAGCATGTTCAAGACTCAGACAAAAATAGACGGCTTAGCACTGCTAAGCCTCCCTCCCCTAACCTGGTGCCCTTAAGATATGTGGGACTACAACCCACATCATCCCCAGACAGCATGCTGGCTGTGGATGAAGGGGGATGTAGTCCCACACATCTGAAGAGCACAAGGTTGTGGGATGCTGCGTATAGGCCAGGGGTGGGCAATGTGGTGCCCGCAGACACCTTTCTTAGAGCCTGTCAAAGTGCCCTAAACGTGCTCTTGCATATTTAACTTTAATAACAACAACAACAACAACAACAACACATTTCCTTGCAGGCAGCTGGGATCGCTTCTAAGCAAACCGGGAACCTCCAGCCAGCATTTCCCATGAATGCCTCTGGGCTCTGAGCCACATGTGGGGCTCAGAGACATCCTGAGGGAATGAAGGTGGCAGCTGGCTGCAGGCTGACGCTTTCCTTCACAGGCATCCTGGTGACAGGAGAAACAGGGCCGTTCGAGCTCGCTGAAGTGCTCCTGGAAGCTCCGTGCGGTTTGCTGCCATTTTCGTTTGCACCCTTTTTTCCGATTTTTTTTACATGGGGAAAGTGTGCATTTCTGTGGACTTTTTTTTTTTTTTTAAGTGTGCACTTTCCTCCATTTACTACATTGTGTAAATGGATATTTTTTGGGGGAAATTCACATTTCAAAGTGTTCATTTAAAAAAAAAACAAAAAACCCCACATTTTGAATGTAACTAACTGCAAGTTCGGGAATGTGTGGACATTTCTGGAAAATGCGCTCCCGTTCACACTGGCGTTTGCGAATGGGCCGCGTTCAGATGATTTGCAAACGAAAACAAAATCCTCATACATCCTTCCTGCACCCAGCTCGGGGTGCGTGTGTGTGTGACTCCTGTCACTTCTATCTGGTGAGCTGGGGGGGGCATAGCGGGTTGTGTGCTTGTATGTCTGAGTGGATGTGTGCGTGAGAGAGGGGGTGTTTGGGGGGGGATTTTGGAGGGATCCGCAGAAGAGTGGGTGTGGTTTCCCACGTGCTTGCAGTGAGGAGGAGGAGAAGGGAGGGGCGTGGTGCAGGCCCTCCCCCCCCCCCCAAACTGCATCCGGCTCCCAGCGCGCATGGCGGGTGTTGCTCTCTCAGGTCCCGGCTGCCGGAATGAGCAACAGCCATTAGTTCAAGCCCACCGAATGGGGCGGGAGAGAGCTGCTTGAAAAGCCACTACATGGTGAATGTGCCGTAGGGGTGCTGGAATGCTGGCTCTGGCTCCACTTCTGCCTGCTTACTGCGCCTGCTTTCATTGTAAGAAGAAGAAGAAGAAGAAGAAGAAGACGCAGCCCGCTGATATTGAGTGCAGGCCCTGTTTAAAGCTTGCCATTGTCTTCTGTCTCAAGCGTGGAGATAAAGCTCACCTGCAGCCCAGGGATGGGGACTCGGACTCGAGGACTCGACTCGTGAGTCGGACTGAGTCCCCCCTCTGACTCGACTCGGACTCGAGTCCCAATATTCTTAATGGGACTCGACTTGGGACTCGAGGCCAAGGACTCGTCAACATCCCTGGGCTGTGCCAGAAGGAGTGGAGAGGAGCGCGATCACCGGTGAAGAGCGCATGGAAGCGAGGCGTGCTGCTGCTCGGCCACTATGGACAGCTATCAGGAGCGCAGCCCCAACGATGTGTTGAGATTTATTTTGACTGATGTGTTGTTGTGGGGGGTTAGGGTTAGGGTCAGACATTTTGGTTTTGGCTGCCTCTGCCTGCCTGTCTGGGGTTCCCAGCCTCCTCTGCCTGCCTGCTTTGGGGTTCCCTGCCTCCTCTGCCTGCCTGGTTATTTTGGGTTTTTCTGCCTGGTCTGTTCTTGTCAAAATCAGTGGCAGAGTTTTGAAATAAAAAAGGCACACTTGTGCCTTGAATTTATTTAAGCCACACATCTGAAGCAGCCTTATTTTGTTGAGGAAAAACCCCATTGTTTTTAATAGGGACTCGTGGAGTCAGTTTTGGGAGTGACTCGGGACTCGGGACTCGTGAGTCACCATTTTGGACCAAGGACTCGGACTCAGACTCGAGACACGGGTCCAAAGACTCGTGACTCGACTCGTGACTCGAGACCAAGGGCTCTTCAACATCCCTGCCTGCAGCACGGCCTGGCTCCCCACCCCACCCCACCCCCGGAGCAGCTTCTTTCTTCCTCCCTGACTTCACCTGAGAAAAGATGCTTCCAGGTGCCGCATGTCCTCTGGCCTTGCCGTGTGGCGCCCTGCTCCAGTGTGGCGCCCTGCTCCAGGCCAATCGGTCTGCCTGTTGCTCGGCTGCTTCCCCGCTCCGTCCCGGCCTGCCCACTTGCCTGCCTCAGTGCCTGCTTGCTCCCTTGTTTTAACCCTTCTCGATTCAGACTCTGGCTTCCAACTGACTCTGCTTCTGAGTCCATACTGACCCACCTGGGGATCTGCCCCAATGTTCCATCCATCACCAATCCCAAACCCACCAGGATTTGCATGTCATCATATTTTAAGAAGTGATGTTGCCAAAATTCATAATTTCTGCGTTCATTTTATTTCATTCATTTATTATATTTATACCCCGCCTTTTTTCCTGCAAGGAACCCAAGGCGGCTTACAGAATCCTCCTCCTCCTCCTCTCCATTTTATCCTCACAACAACCCTGTGAGGTAGGTTAGGCTGAGAGTCAGTGACTGGCCCAAAGTCATCCAGTGAGTTTCATGGCCGAGCGGGGACTAGAACCCGGATCTCCCGAGTCCCAGTCCAACACTCTCACCACTATGCCACACTGGCTCTCACTGTATGAATGTGTCCGGCTTATAATGCTCATGTGTATTCTGAATGGGACACCATCACCACCCTGAGCAGTTCTTCTCCAACAGCCCAGCATGTAAAATGAGAGTCTGCAGTCTGTTTTCTCCCCCCCGCACACCCTTTTTTTTTTGTACAAGTTCTGTTCAAAACAGAGCAAAGCAAAGATCCTGAAAGGGTGATTTTAAAGGCTCCATTAGATGAATTTACATGCAACACGGAGGTGCTTCTGACTGAGCACAAAATCTCGTTATAAACTAATAAAACCAAGCAAATGGAGACAGGGCGAGGGTGGCGAGAGCAAGCAACCAGCTTTTGCACATGTTACAGGACGGCTGTGTGGGTTTTGGGAAGCTTCCCTGGGTTTGGGCAGACAAGCTCAAGGACTAGAGAGCTCTGTTAGCTTGAGTTTGCCCCCTCGTCTCAGGAGCCTTAAAAATCACACTTTGGGGCTGTTTACTTGGCTCCCCTTTTGATGAGAGCATGTTCAAGACTCAGACAAAAATAGACGGCACTTTAATGTAATAAGGTCCATCCATTCCAACATTATGAGTCAATTTAGGCCTGTTGGGGGGGGGGGGGAAATGAGTAATTCTCTCTCCCAGGAGTTCTCCAGGGATGCTTGGAATTGCAGACCCAATTCTGAACCAAGCTGAGCAGAGCTTGTCCATCACTAATTTTAATTTTAAGTTAGGAAAAACTCAAATTGAACAACTATTTTAAGTGGGAAAGAAATATTCCTTCGGGGGGTATACACAGAGCCCAAGTATCTTTCTTCACATAAAGCCAAACTGACGAACAAACAAATTTGCTGAATCTCCAGCTAGCTAATCCATAGCAACTGGTGGAATTAATTTTAAAATTTGCATCCAGCCCCCAAGGCTCCTTCCTGAAATGCATTCCACTCATATTTTTAGAAACCTGTTCACATTAGCACTCTGACTGTAGGGGAGAGAACTCCAACCATGGCTTGATTCAAACAACAACGGACGATGAAGAGACAGGTGAAAGACAAAATAACATTTGAATTTACAGTATGAAAGCTGAGGTGCAACTGCAGGGCAAAACAATAATGATGCACTTCCCTCTCTGAGAAAAGAAAGAAAGAAAGAAAACTACATCAAGTGGAATTTTGCTACTGAAGATGAAAATGAGCACTTGAAAAATGATTTCCTGGAGAGGCAAGAGCAGGAAAATTGAGTTCGCGTTCATCAAAGAGGAGGGGAGGAAAAGATTTGAAACAGTAAGTGGAGCATTAGGAGGATGACATGCAGCTGACATAAAAGCGCCAACATCTTGGTTTTCTGACCTCTCATTGGCTGCACTACTGAAAGAAAGAGAATGGGAAGCTCTTGATACCGAACAGTTTGGCTGCCTCTAGCGTGGTGTTCTCCAACCTTGGGTCCCCAGATGTTTTTGGCCTACAACTCCCAGCATGCCCCAGCTCCGGAGCCACCCCCATGGCACGAGAGGGGGGGCGCTAAATATAATTTGGCCTAGGGCGCCAAACAGCCCTGCACCGGTCCTGCCAGGCAGGCAGAGGAGGCAGGGAACCCCAAAGCAGGCAGGCAGAGGCCTTTGTCTTGGACAATTCAAACTGTGGAACTGGTTAAGAAGAGACCAGGCAGGCAGAGGAGGCTGGGAACCCCAGGCAGGCAGGCAGAGGCAGCCAAACCCAAAATGTCTGAAAGGTTGCATTTTAGGAAAATTATTTTAAAAAATAAAATCTTCGCCGGCAATCACACTTCTCTCCACTCCTTCTGGCACAGCCCAGGGATGTTGAAGAGTCCTTGGTCTTGAGTCCCGAGTCGAGTCTCGAGTCTCATTAAAAATATTGGGACTCGAGTCCGAGTCGAGTCAGAGGGGGGACTCAGTCCGACTCACGAGTTGAGTCCTGGAGTCCAAGTCCCCATCCCTGATGACCTAACCTAACCAGTGCCGAGTAAAGGGGAATTATCACTTCCCGCGATTTGGAAGCTATACTTCTATTAATGCAGCCCAAAATAGCATTTGCCTTCTTTGCAGCCACATCGCATTGCTGGCTCATATTCAGTTTGTGATCTACAACAATTCCAAGATCCTTCTCACTTGTGGTGTTGTTGAGCCAAGTGTCCCCCATTCTGTAACTCTGCATTTGGTTTCCTCTCCCTAGGTGCAGCACTTGGCATTTATCCCTATTACCGTATTTTTCGCTCCATAAGACGCACTTTACCCCCCCAAAAAAACTAGGTGGAAATGTCTGTGCGTCCTATGGAGTGAATATAGTTTTTTTTAAAAAAATTATTTATTTTTTTTACTTTCCTCTGCTGGTCCGGAAGAGCGGAGGACTCCTGGGTGGGGCGGGGGAAGCCCCCGCCTCTCAGCTGATTTTTTTTTTTTTTTTTTTTAAATTTGTACCATACAGTAAGTGCGTCTTATGGGCCGGTGCGTCTTATGGAGCGAAAAATACGGTAAATTTCATTCTGTTGTTTTCGGCCCAGCGCTCCAGCCTATCGAGATCTCTTTGAATTTTGTTTCTGTCATCCAGAGTATTAGCTGTTCCACCCAACTTTGTGTCATCTGCAAATTTGATAAGCATTCCCTGCACCTCCTCATCCAAGTCATTAATAAAAATGTTGAAGAGCACCGGGCCCAGGACCGAGCCCTGCGGTACCCCGCTCGTTACCTCTCCCCAGTTTGAGAAGGAACCCTTGATAAGCACTCTTTGAGTCCGATTCTGTAGCCAATTGTGGATCCACCTGAGCAAGTTGTTTTTTTGTGTACCGGAATGAGGTCCATGAAGACCTGTTGCACCTGAAGAAGGAAGGCCTAGAATCGAAATGCATCGCGGATTCCTCATGGAATAAACGATTCCTTCCCCGCACCACCCTGAGACCTGTCTTTCCCTCTGGTCTCTTGGCACCGCCCCTGTCCTCTCTTGGCTCCAGACCAGACATTCACATATCACTATCAAAAATGGCACTGGGAGCTCTGAGGAAGGGGCCGGGGACAAGAAAGAAAGCCGTTGCTTATGGTGGAAATATTTGTAGGGCCACTAATGAAGCCGTTAGGGGCCTGTTCCCAGAGCTGCTCGCCATTGTGACATTGACATGGTGGCTTGAGCTGGCCGCCTTTGGTTTGTGTACGACTGCCCCATTGAAGAACCACTGAACTGCATCCTGCAGCATCCATTCTGGCCAGTTCCCCCCAGTCTGGTGCCCTCCAGATGTTTTGTACTTCAGCTCTGATCAGCCCCAGCCAACATGGCCAATGGTCAGGAGTGCTGGCAGTTGTAGTCCAAAACATCTGGAGGGCACCAGGTTGGTGCAGGAAGGATGAGAAGAGGCCATTTTGTCCCAGCTCAAGCAACAACAGCTTCTTGAGCTCTGGCATGTCCTTGTATTCTTCAGATGTTGTTGTGTCCCAACTTCTGGCTTATTTATTTTTATTTATTTCTTATATTTATTAATCGCCCACCTGGCCGGTCACCCAGCCACCCTGGGCGATGTATAATTAAAATACAATAAAACAATACAATAAAATATAATAATTAAAACAATATAAAAAATTCTTTTAAAAACCTAACCCACCCCATATTCCCGCCTGAACAGCCATGTTTTTAATGCACGGCGGAAGCTCATCACGGAGGGGGCATGGCGAAGGTCATTAGGGAGGGAGTTCCATAATGTGGGGGCCGCCACAGAGAAGGCCCTCTTCCTAGTCCCCACCAGCCTGGCTGCTCTGGCTGATGGGATAAGTAGGAGGCCGTCCGTGGCAGACCTTGTTGAGCGGCCTACTTGATGTTGCTGGAGGCGCTCCTTGAGATAAAGCTCCTTGAGACTTGGTCCTCAATCCTGCCTCCTGGTTCCTCCTTCCATCCACATTTGCTCACTTGGGGGTTTGGTCCTCACTAGGGATTTCGTCCATGGCTCCTGGTTCCTGGCTCACCACTGACTGCTGCCCACAGCCCAGCTCTGGCACATTGCAAGGGACCTTGTGGGCAACAGTTTGGCCACGCAGTGCTCTAAGGCCAGTGCCATTACAGGCTGGGATTGACCTGTCCTGATAGAGCCAGTCTGTGAGCCCTCTAGGCATTAAGTGGGACCCTTAATCCCACTTCAGTGTGTGTGTGAGGCGGGGGGCGCTCAATGAGCAGCAGAATCAGCAGCAGGTTCCACATTGCATGTACTGCCCACCAGTTAACAGGTAGCAAGGTTAGAATTAAAATCCAGTTCTTCAGGACCTGGGAGAGTTCCCCGTGAAGGCAGAGGCAGACATAAGTCCGACAATGTCCAAAGGTCTATCAAAAAAACTTCATGTGATGACTGCCAGAACCCCATTCCCAGGGCCGGTGCTACCATTAGGCCAACTAGGCAGCTGCCTAGGGTGCAGGGCTAAAGGGGGCGCCAGAAATGCCTTGAAAAAAAATACAGCACTCTCAAGTGGGAAGGGGGGGCGCTAAATATCTGATCTTGCCTAGGGCACCAAACTGCCTTGCACCGGTCCTGCCCATTCCTCAAGCAAAGTTGCAGACTACTGAAAAAAGGTAATGCTTCAGTTTGCAGCCATGCACTGTGGTGCCATTGAGTGACCTGGGATTATGCCTGATGACCTTAGAAAGGTCAGTGAACAGGAAAACAACAGGCATCCAGGCATGCCGACCTGGCCTGTACCACGGAGACCTGGTTGGATGAGACAGTGGGAGTAAATCTCTCCCAGATTTGTCCACCTGGGTTCTCCATGTTGCAGCAGACAAGAACTGAAGGGCGGGCAGATGGAGTCACATTGGTCTATTGTGGTTCTTATCCCCTGTCTGTCTCCATCCCTCAGTCTTCCAGTTTTGAGTCTGTGTATCTGAAAGTGGGAGCTTAGGACAGAATAGGGATTCTGTTGGTGTACCATCCATCCCACTGCTTCTGAGCTAGCTGCGGTGGTCTCAGGATTGGTGCTGGTGAAGTGGACAGGACAGGTGAAGTGCCAGACGACCGGAGGAGGACAAATGTTGTTCCCATCTTCAAAAAGGGCAAGAAGGAGGAACCTGGGAACTATAGGCCAGTCAGTCTGACATCAATCCCTGGGAAAATTTTGGAGCAGATTATTAAAAAGTCAGTCTGCAAGCACCTTGAAAACAATGCAGTGATTACTAGAAGCCAGCATGGATTTGTCAAGAACAAATCTTGCCAGACTAATCTGATCTCATTTTTTGATCGGGTAACCTCCCTTGTGGACTGTGGGAATGCGGTGGACATCATATATCTGGACTTCAGCAAACAATTCAATTTTTATTATACGGTCACGGACCCAACAAAAACAATATCGGACATCATTAAACGGATAAAAACATCATTAAACGGATAAAAACGGATAAAAAATAATGATATAAAATCATTAAATCATTATACAACAACAAACATTATTAAAACATACACCAGTTTAAAACATCTTAAGATAACAAAAAACAAGATCCTACTATTGAAGTTACATTTATTATGGAAGAATTGCCTTATGAGTGCTTAGTACAGAAAAAAGAAACTTAGCCACTGCCTCTGTTGTTGGTTTACATGTCCCTGTCAGAAAGTGTTTCAGGTACTGGTCCGATGACCTCCCAGGGCATTTCCTCATAATAGGGCCAAGAAGTCTGTTTCATTCCTCCCTGTGGAGGTTGCATTAAAAAAAAATGTGCTCTAAGGATTCGACCGCCTCATTTCCACAACCACACAATCGATCCTCATATGGTTTGCCCTGAAAGCGCACTACTAAAATTGCAGAAGGGAAGCAATTAAATCTTGCCCTTGAGAAAAGATTGCGATATTTGGGGACGGTCAGAAAATCCAAATATCTAGCATACCTGGGAAGTTCAAAACTTAGACCGTGATGTAATGGAGAGCAGGAACTACTAGCTTTTGACATGGAGTATTGAAGATCAATGTCTTTAATCCGTTGTTCTATGATGGATTTTATCACAGAGTGATCTTGTGTATAAAGAAAATCCATAGATAAACCTAATAAACACAGTTTGGCCATAAATCCTTTGGACCATGAGCTTGTGAAACCGTCCCTTTGCATTAGATAGAGGTTTGTTTGTTTGGTTGGGTTGGGTTGGGTTGGGTGGGTTGGGTTGGAAGACGCCTGTGCGTGAAACTGTTTTATGTGGGGAGATCGGTGCACAACGAATCACCATCAGCATAGATAACCTTAAACCAGTAGCGAAAGGCAAGGCACCAATCTCTCCCTTCTACAGAGGCAAGGCCAGCTTCCAAGCGTAGTCCAGCAGTTGGCACACATCTTGGCATTCCAAAAAGTGAATGAAGAAAAATTGAAAGGACTCTTTCAACATTTAGATTCAATCCCTGAATCCATATTGGAATAGCATACAACAACTGAGCCACAGTTTTGGCCTTAAATACTTGTAAGGCAGCAGGAATAAATTGTGCTCCCTTGGTATTAAAAAATCTCAGTATTGCCTTGCTACTGTTCAGGGCAGCCTGAACCGCAGACTGCCTATGGGAAACCCAGGAAAGGGTAGAAGAAAACAGAACACCAAGATACCTAAAACCCTTGACCTGTTCAAAGTACAGTAATACCTTGGATTGCAAGTAACTTGGTTTGAGAGCGTTTTGCGCGACAAGCAAATTTTTAAATATTTATTTATTTATTTTTTACTTGATATACAAGCGACGTCTTGCAATACAAGTACTGTAGTACGGCTTAAATTAAAAATCTCTGTACAAATTTTTTTGGGGGGATTTCATTTGAATATAAGAGTGTTTTGGATTACAAGCATGTTTCCGGAACGAATTATGCTCTCAATCCAAGGCATGACTGTACTGTCCTTCTATTAACCACTTTTTTGTAGGTTTACGCCTGGAAAATACCATAATTTTTGTTTTATTGAAATTAACTGTCAGCAAATTGTCCTTGCAATAAGACATGAAAACTCAAAATAATCGTTTAAGGCCTATCTTGGAAAGTGACATTAGAACAGCATCATCAGCGTACAATAGTAACGGGACTTTAGTCCCAGCCAGTTTTGGTGTATGAAAATCTGATGCTAAACATTCTCCTAACAAATCATTTAAATAGAAATTGAACAATGTAGGAGCTAAAATGCAGCCCTGACGAACCCCCTTATTGGCTAAAATAGGTTTTGCCAGATAGCTCTCCAAGCTGCATCTTACTCGGATCGTAGTACATTGGTATAAACATTTAATAAGATATAACAATCTTTTATCTATAGTAGAATGTTGTAGCTTGGCCCATAGTCTATCTCTTGCTATTGTATCGAAAGCGGATTTGAGATCTATAAACGCAACAAACCATTTCCATGAGTATTCATATATTTCTCGGCCAAGTGCTTTAGGATTAGACAATGGTCGAGGGTTGATCTACCCTTCCTAAAACCAGCTTGTTCATTCCCCCGGATATTTTCCTCCTCTATCCAAGAGGTGAGCCTTGAATTTAGGTAACTGGCATACAGCTTCCCCACCACTGACAGCAGACTGATAGGCCTATAATTTGATGGATCTTCTCAGTCACCCTTTTTAAATATAGGGATCACAACAGCTTCCAACCATGCTAGAGGGAGCTGTCCTGAATTATTAATATGGGGAAAAAGATTTGCGAGGAGGGGTGCCCACCAGTCTATATTGACCTTCAGGACTTCCGGAATTATCAAATCCGGGCCTGGGGCCTTTCCTGACTTGAGATTTTTAATTAAAATCTTTATTTCAAGATGAGAAACTGGGTCCCATTTAGGTAGATGGTTTATCTCAAGAGAGCCTATATTTTCCATTTGGTGTTCCCCAGTTTCTGTAAAAATTTTGGAGAAATGGCTCTCCCATACATCCGCTGAAATATTACAACTAATTAAGCCTGAAGCTTCACCCAGGACACCAGAAACCAATGACCAAAATAATTTAGATTTGTTATTTAATGAAGAGTCTATCAAAACCTTCAACCTATGTTGCATTGCTTGCATCTTTTTTGTGCTAGGAGTGACTTATAGCATTTTTTTTAACAAATAGTATTCATGGGGTAAGATTGTAAGATTTTCCTTTCTATATTGGAGATATACTTCTTTCAGTTGTTTTTTTTACTGCAAGACAATCCTTGTCAAACCACTTGGGAGGGCTCCTCATCAGGGCATTTCTTGAGGCAAAATGTTTCTGAGTTAAGGCAGGTTTCAAGGCAGACATCAATGTGGAGTAATTATTTAAGACAGATGTAGACTCAGTGTCTCTTAAAATTGAAGATTTCAATTCTTCGCCCCAGGGAGAATTTAAAATACCAGCAACTTTTGTATTTACTGCTTCTGACCAATATAATCTCTTATACCTGATGGTTAAATCTGGGTCACTATACTGGTAATTGAAACCAGTATGTGCTGAGGTAGATAATAAGAGAGTAAAATTAAGAGGTAGATGGTCGCTTTCGATCCTATTTCCAACAAAAAAGTCCTTAATCATGTTGGATAAGTAATAAGATATCAAAACATAATCAACAACACTACTGCCGGACCTAGAGGCAAAAGTGTATTCTGCACAGTTATCAAAGACATGGTTTCCATTCAAAATTGTGAGGTCAAAATGACCCACGATTTGTGTCAAGCATATACCACCATAATTAACTTTAGAATCTTTTGAACTTCTATTATAATTAAAAACATAATTCTCGGAATCAAGTATCCCCCATAAAGAAGAAGAAAAAAGTGCATCATTATTGGGTCCAATTCTGGCATTAAAATCCCCCATTAAAATAAGGTTCTTGGAAATTTTAATTCTATATCTGTTATATAGCTCCTCAAATTTTCCCAGGCCTTTTTTGTACGACTCCTGCTTGCAAATGGAGGAATATACACATTTATAAATAAAAAAGACTGAGTTCTAAACTCCATTAGACCAGCCACAGCAATTTTGCCACAAGGGTTAAGCCATTTAGTTGTTACTCGAAGAGATTAAGAAAACAGCAATGCCAAACCAGCCTTTGGTCTGCTCTTTCCTCTTCCGGGCTCGGCTAGAATATCGTTTACTGCATATCCATTAAAGACAATCTTTTTAGTAAGTCAAGTTTCCTGTAATGCGATCACTTCATATGATCTGAAATATTTCAGAATGTCAGGATCTTTTTGCTTAGATGACCAACCCGCTATATTCCATGACAGAATTTTTAGCTGGTAGTTATCCCTAACCTGTTGTTTATATTTATACCTAATTCTATTATTAACATATTGGTTAGATGTCTCAGGAGATGGCTCTAGAGGATACGTAATCTGTCAGTCAAGTTCTATAATTTGGTTCAATAACCCACTTTTGTCCACATAAATGGATCCGTTTCCTTTCTGGCATTTCAAAGGTTCCTTTATAGCTATTGTTTTTCCTTGTCTCAGGCAAGGTTCATAATGGCCCAATTCATCCTGGCTAAGGTATCTTCTTTGAAGCCATTCTTTGCTAGACATTGAATCCCTAAGTGAAATTCTTAGATCATCTTTTTTAATGTGATATTTTTCTCCTAAGGTTTTATTTAAATGAGAGGGAGAATTAGTTTCCTCTCTTATCTCCTGCTCTGGTCTCATATGGCAATGTGCTACTTTTGTGTCCTCTTCCTGGATCTTTTGAGTTTTATCAAGAGCTCGCAAATGAATTAATGACTCTCGCAAGGATGATATTCTAACAATTATATCATCCTGTGCTTGAAGAGGCAAGGCTAAAAAAGAGTTTAAAAGCTTCTTGCCATCTCATCTGAATCAAAAGGATCTTCACCACTATTTACTAAACTAGGAGATTCTTGCATTGAACTATCTTGGATTGATTTATTATTGTAGGCAAGGATCTGTGGGTCCTCCAGGCTAATGAGATTGTACTAACATTGTCTTGTTCCTCTCTTGTACCAGCAATATTCTCAAAAAATCTAGTCACCGTTATGCCCTCATCCAAAAATAGGGCCTTATTGCCATAGACCACTTTCGCAGACTACCAAGATGCAAACGTCACCACTGCCCGTGCGCTCTGGTAATCATAGAAAATATACTGTATGTTTGTTAAATCATCCATATTAAGAATCCTTGGAATTACTTTATTTACTAACTGTAGAAAGTGGATTTTACGTTGTGCCTGGGAGAGCATGCCTTTAGGTTTAGGGAAGTTTAGAAAAGCTAACTTTTGGCGCTTTAGAACTAGTTCCCTGTTTTTATTTTATTTATTTATTACATTTATACCCTGCCTTTTTTCCTGCAAGGAACCCAAGGCGGCTTACATAATCCTCCTCCCCATTTTATCCTCACTCACAACAGAGCCCTGTGAGGTAGGTTAGGCTGAGAGGCAGTGACTGGCCCAAAGTCACCCAGTGTGTTTCATGGCGGAGCGGGGACTAGAACTCAGATCTCCCGAGTCCAAGTCCAACACTCTCACCACTACGCCACACTGGCTCTCATTTATTACATATTATTTTTAATCCATCTTGGGACCTAGTTTGATTCTTGGGCTTGGACACTGGACAAGTGCTCCTGCTGAGGGCATATTTGGGTCTTGACTTGTATTATATCTACAGAAGCCCCTGGACCAACTGATCCACTTAAAGACACAGGCGGCTCAGGATTCCCTTGGGCTGCATGTGGGCTTCACAGCACTATTCTGTTGTAACTCACATTTCTTACACTTTTGTTGGGAGGATTTTGAAAAATCCAGCTTACTTTTCTTGCATTTCTGTTGGGGAGATTTTGAAAAATCCAGCAATTTAAAGAGTTTACTAAAATCCATTTTCTTATAGTGGTGGAACCCTTTTTGACTTTTACTACTTACTTTGATATTTTTACTCTTTTGTTGTTGTTGTTGGCCCTTCCTTTGTTTAACATATTTTTTATGGGGTATACTGTTTCCCTTACCCATGATTACATATGGCTCCTCATGGTTGGCCTTAGTCATAGTGTAGGAAGTTGACACCATGACTTCTTTGCATATTTCAGCCATAGTTGTTAGCAATCCATGGGATTCTGACAAAAATTGCTTAATTAGCTCCAATTCCTTGGCTATTAAAACAATGTGGTTCTCAAGTATTCTTTCTTTTGAGGCCAATATTTTCTGGCAGAAAGACTTATCCCATTTATTTATCACTGGGGAACAGATGGGATTTTTGACCTCCAAGAGCTCCATCCTCCTGATCCCTTGGGTTAGCCTGTGTATTTTGGAGCCCCCTGGGGGCTATTTCATATGAGGTTTCAGCAGAAAAACTTCCCAGTTTCTGATAAGACTGACCTAGTTCACTCGGGGACCCGCGGGTTTGGCTTGTTAAGCTTTCTGCTTGGGCAATTTCAATTGCTAGATTTGTTTCCCCTTTTTCAATAGGTGTTTCGAGTTTGTTCTATGTAGGATCCAGAGTCCAATCTAAAATGGTAGTAAAGGTGTCAGCTCCTATTTCCTCTTCTTTCTTTTTCCATTCTTTTTTTGAAGGGGAAAAAGGACAATATTTTCGGTTGTCTTTTCTTTTGAGGCAAGGCAAGCACTAAGGGGGAAGAAATTCCCAAAGACTTACATCCCTGCCTTGTAAGTACCATGCCTTTAGAAGTTAAAACCTTTAAAAACTAAAAAAGCTATAGTCCCCTCTTGCTTCCTCGTGCTTTGCCAGGTCCGTCGCCAAGTACACACTTAGCGAAGCACATGGAGCGATGCTGAAGGCAAGCCTTCTTTTATGCAGCTATCGAGCAGTTCTTGCAGGCTTGTTTGGTAGGGGAGGAAACAAAGGGCCAAACTCTTCACCCCAGCAGACAGTTCTCTCACACAAGCCTTCTTCTATACTGCTGCAGGTGGTAAGAAGCAGTTCACGCAGGCTTGCTTGGTAGGAAAGGGAGCAAAAGGGTCAAACCCAACAATAACAAACAGACCTCTTCTCCAACCCAACCGTCAGGGCTGCCACGAGTGAGAAACCTCCTTCGGTAGAGGCGTGGGCGTATCCGCATACAAGGGGTTTTCAGATTTGCATCCTTCACTCCCATGCAAACCACAGAGATCTGTTCCAGCTGTCTCCTGCAGCAAATGTGGGCCGAGCTCCCAGATAGACGGTGTCTTTATCACTTTCTTAGCAGTCACTCCTCTGCTGCAGTTCCTTGTTCTGGCCTCGAAAAACTGCTCTTCCTCCTCTAATCTTCCCTCGGTCTTAGTAGGCTTCTTAATCACACAACGCGTTAAAGACAGGTGCTTTACAGTTTGTTTACTTATTTTGCTTGTTTTTCCTTTCACGAGGACTCTCACCTCCCTTGCTTCCTCTCATGAATTAAAACCAAATTAAAAAGGATAAGATATATATATATATCTAAAATGTTAAAATGTTTAGAAAAAAATAAAAGTTAAAAGCAAGCACAGAACCCTTGTAAAACAGCAGCAGCAGAAGGAGGAACCTGGGAACTATAGGCCAGTCAGTCTGACATCAATCCCCGGAAAAATTTTGGAGCAGATTATTAAAAAGTCAGTCTGCAAGCACCTTGAAAACAATGCAGGGATTACTAGAAACCAGCATGGATTTGTCAAGAACAAATCCTGCCAGACTAATCTGATCTCATTTTTTGATCGGGTAACCTCCCTTGTGGACTGTGGGAATGCTGTGGACATCATATATCTGGACTTCAGCAAAGCTTTTGACAAAGTGCCTCATGATATCCTGATTAGCAAGCTAGCTAAAAGTGGGCTAGATGGAACAGCTATCAGGTGGATCCACAATTGGCTACAGAATCGGACTCAAAGAGTGCTTATCAATGGTTCCTTCTCAAACTGGGGAGAGGTAACGAGCGGGGTACCACAGGGCTCGGTCCTGGGCCCAGTGCTGTTCAACATTTTTATTAATGACTTGGATGAGGAGGTGCAGGGAATGCTTATCAAATTTGCAAATGACACAAAGTTGGGTGGAACAGCTAATACTCTGGAAGACAGAAACAAAATTCAAAGCGACCTCGATAGGCTGGAGCGCTGGGCCGAAAACAACAGAATGAAATTTAATAGGAATAAATGCCAAGTGCTGCACCTAGGGAAAGGAAACCAAATGCAGAGTTACAGAATGGGGGACACTTGGCTCAACAATAATACGAGTGAGAAGGATCTTGGAATTGTGGTAGATCACAAACTGAATATGAGCCAGCAATGCGATGTGGCTGCAAAGAAGGCAAATGCTATTTTGGGCTGCATTAATAGAAGTATAGCTTCCAAATCGCGGGAAGTGATAATTCCCCTTTACTCAGTCGGCACTGGTTAGGACTCATCTTGAGTACTGCGTCCAGTTCTGGGCACCACACTTTCAGAAGGACGTAGACAAACTGGAGAGGGTTCAGAGGAGGGCAACAAGGATGATAAAGGGACCTATGAGGGGAGACTGAAAGAACTGGGCATGTTTAGCCTTCAGAAGGGGAGACTGAGGGGAGATATGATCGCACTCTTCCAGTACTTAAAGGGTTGTCACACAGAGGAGAGCCAGGATCTCTTCTCGATCATCCCAGTTTGCAGGACACGGAATAATGAGCTCAAGTTACAGGAACCCAGATTCCACCTAAACATCAGGAAAAATGTCCTGACTGTCAGAGCAATAAGACAATGGAACCAACTACCTAGGGAGGTGGTGGGCTCTCCCACTCTGGAGGCATTCAAGGTGAAGCTGGACGACCATCTGTCAGGGATGCTTTGACCTGGATTCCTGCACTGAGCAGGGGGTTGGACTCAATGGCCTGGTAGGCCCCTTCCAACTCTACTTTTCTATGATTCTATGATACATGGCCTCCATGGCAACCATTCAGCAGGGCACACTTTGGATCTGGTTTTCTTTGTAGGGTGGGATGATGGTGATCTGGTGGTTAGGAACTGTCTATAGTGTTTTGTCATGGACCGATCACTACCTGGTGGGGTTTAGACTTGCTGGGACTCGGAGCCTCTGCAGGGGTGTGGGGCCAATTAAGATGGTCTGCCCCAGGAGATTGATGATCTGGATGGCTGGGGATTTCCTGTCATCTCAGCAGGCAATTCTGTCAAAGCCCTGGGTGATCTCTGGAATGGAGAAATGGCCCAGGCGGTTGACATGATCGCTCCTGAGTGTTCTCTGCCACAGAGGGGAGCCAAATGAACCCACTGGTTTTCCAGGGTGCTACGGGCGATAAAATGAGTGGGATATCAACTAGCTGGACGTTGGCAGAAAACTTGCAACGAGGCTAGTAGAACATGGGTCAGAGCTCATTTTGAAGTCTACTCTGTGGCACCGAGGGCAGCGAAGAGACTGGACTTCTCCACCACTGTTGTGTTTGCGGAGTCGCCCAGCAGAGCCTTTTTGAGTGGTCAATGGCCTATTGCACCCTGCCCTGCAAGGAGAAAAGGTGGACCACTCAATAGCCCATTGTGACCAATATGTGCGACACTTCGCAGATAAAATTGATTGTCTCCATGCCGACTTGGATGCCAGGGATGGAATGGCTTATGCTGGCTCAGTTTGTCTGAGTGTGGAAAGCTAAGCAGGGTCAGGCCTGGTTATTACTTGGATGGGAGACCCCCCCTCCTCTAGTTTCCTGCATTGAGCAGGGGGTTGGACTCTATAGCCTTGTAGGCTCCTTCCAACTCTATGATCTATGAAATCTATGAAATAGTTGGTACAGGATGTGGACAGGATCCTTGGAGAGGTGAGGCCTACTACTGGTGTGCTGGACCCTTGCCCTTCCTGGATTATAAAAGCAGCCGGGGGACGACGAGTCACGACTGGCTGAGTGGGTAAGGGTAGTGGTGAACACCTTTTTATGGCAAGGTGTGATTCTTTCTTGCCTAAATGAGGCCATGGTAAGACCTCTGTTTTTTTTTTTAAAAAAAACCAACAACTTCCCTGGATCCTACTCTATCGGATAATTTCTGGTGGGTCTCGAATATTCCATTCTTGGGCACGGTGCTGGAGTGTGCTCCTCACCTCCAGGAATTTCTGGATGAGTTGGATTATCTAGATCCACTTTATTCTGGCTTCAGGTCTAATTATGGGACAGAGAATGCTTTCGTTGCCTTGGTGGACAAACTACTACACCAGGAACTGGACAGGGGGACAGGGACTGTGTCCCTGTTGGTTCTGCTGGACCTCTCGGAGGCTTTCAATACCATCGACCTATTGGGCTTTAGAAAAATTAGCCCGAGTGCTAGCCTACTCAAAAGCAGTGTAGGTATTCCCAGGGATGGGGACTCCAGGACTCGACTCGTGAGTCGGACTGAGCCCCCCCTCTGACTCGAGTCCGACTCGAGTCCCAATATTTTTAATGGGACTCGAGACTCGACTCGAGACTCGAGACCAAGGACTCGTGTTCCAAAATCGCGTTCCTCAAATGCAACATGGATAGGTTTTAGGAAGTACAGCAAGTTTATTTTTTAAAATCATTTCCCTAAAATGCAACCTTTCAGACATTTTGGGTTTGGCTGCCTCTGCCTGCCTGTCTGGGGTTCCCAGCCTCCTCTGCCTGCCTGGTCTCTTCTTGACCAGTTCAACAGTTGAATTGTCCAAGACAAAGGCCTCTGCCTGCCTGCTTTGGGGTTCCCTGCCTCCTCTGCCTGCCTGGTTATTTTGGGTTTGTCTGCCTGGTCTGTTCTTGCCACAATCAGTTGCAGAGTTTTGAAATAAAAAGGCACACTTGTGCCTAGAATTTATTTAAGCCACACATCTGAAATAGCCTTATTTTGTTGGGACCCCCCCCCATTGATTTTAATAGGGACTCATGGAGTCAGCTTTGGGAGTGACTTGTGACTCACCATTTTGGACCAAGGACTCGGACTCGGACTCGAGACTCGGGTCCAAAGACTCGTGACTCGAAACCAAGGACTCTTCAACATCCCTGGGTATTCCACACTCAGCAGCAGAGTTCATCTCCAGCACCGCAGCTCTCCTTAGTCTTCCAGTAGCTCTCACTCTAGGAATCAGAAACCACTCTGTAGACTAAAACAGTTCTAATTCTAACTGTTTATTTTCTTATAACAAAGTATAATTAAAGGTTTACATTCTATATACAGAGTTCATGTGCAGAGTGTCGTTTCTTCCCAGCTCAGCTCACCAAAAACAAAACCAGCAGAGGCAACTGCAACAGCTGAGCAGCATTACCTCATTAGAACAGCAAAAGTCCATATGCCGCAGCCTAACCGCTTGTTATCAACTTCACTGCAACACATAACCATCTTCACACCTAGCAAAGCTAAATATAAAATTAGCTTTCAGTAAACACAGACAGAACAACACACATTAGCTCCTTCTGTCGAAAAACATTACAAAATAACAAACCACAACACTTTAACAATAAAACAACACAGCTAATTATTTTAGTTCATACACTAACATGACCATCCTGAGGCATCTGTCTGAGATGGAATTGGGAGGCACTATTATATGGTGGCCCTGGTCCTTCCTGGAGGGGTGATTTCAGCTAATGCTGGGGGATTCCTGTTTCATGCCATGGCCATTGGCCTGTGTGGGTTCCATCTTTTGTGGAATGCCATGGCCGTTGGCCTGTGGGTTCCCTCAGGGTTCCATCTTTCCCCCCATGCTATTTAACATATACAGTAATACCTTGGATTGCAAGTAACTTGGTCTGAGAGTGTTTTGCAAGACAAGCAAATTTTTAAATATTTATTTAATTTTTTTTTTTTTACTTGATATACAAGCGACGTCTTGCAATACAAGTACAGTCATGCCTTGGATTGAGAGCATAATTCGTTCCGGAAATGTGCTTGTAATCCAAAACACTCTTATATGAAAACGAAATCCCCCCAAAAAAATTTGTACAGAGATTTTTAATTTAAGCCGTACTACAGTACTTGTATTGCAAGACGTCGCTTGTATATTTTATTTATTTATTTATTTATTTATTATATTTATACCCCGGCTTTTTTCCTGCAAGGAGCCCAAGGCGGCTTACATAATCCTCTTCCTCCTCCTCTCCATTTTATCCTCACAACAACCCTGTGAGGTAGGTTAGGCTGAGAGTCAGTGACTGGCCCAAAGTCACCCAGTGAGTTTCATGGCCGAGCGGGGACTAGAACCCGGATCTCCCGAGTCCTAGTCCAACACCCTAACCAATTAAATAAATATTTAAAAATTTGCTTGTCTTGCAAAACGCTCTCAAACCAAGTTACTTGCAATCCAAGGTATTACTGTACTGTAGTACGGCTTAAATTAAAAATCTCTGTACAAATTTTTTTGGGGGGATTTCGTTTTCATATAAGAGTGTTTTGGATTACAAGCACGTTTCCGGACCGGAACAAATTATGCTCTCAATCCAAGGCATGACTGTACATGAAACCGCTGGGAGAGATTGTCCAGAGTTCGGGGACTCAGTGCCACCATTATGCTAATGACACCCAACTCCTTTCCGTCGAAGTCCAAGCGTAGCTGGCTGGGGCATGCTGGGAGTTGTAGGCCAAAAACATCTGGGGGCAACAAGGTTGGAGAACACTGTCATAGAGTGTTCTGCAGGCAGAAGGTCCCAGATTCAGTCCCAAGTACACCCCGTTTGTGCCTGGCCTTTTCCTGTTCGAGATCCTGAGGAGCTGCTGCCGCCAGTCGGAGCAGACCACACTGGGCCAGGTGGGCCAGGGGTTCGACACGGTGTAAGGCGGCTTCCTATGTTCCAGTCACTGCCAAATGTTGAGACACAGCAAGAATGGTTGCCACGTCCTCTGCATGTGGGGCATGTCTGGGATGCCCAGCGCAGAAACCAGTTTTGGCCAGAACTGCCTGGCAGTTAAATCACAGGTTGGACCCCTCTGCCCTGCACAGGGCTCCTTATCGCAAGTCTGCAGGACTTATGACCCAGCAGACTTAATGTTTGTGGCCCCACTTATCCTCACAACAATCCTGTGAGGTAGGTTAGGCCTGGGATGTTGAAGAGTCCTTGGTTTCGAGTCACGAGTCGAGTCACGACTCGACTCGTGACTCGACTCTTTGGACCCGAGTCTCGAGTCCGAGTCCTTGGTCCAAAATGGTGGTCCGAGTCCCGAGTCCCGAGTCCCTCCCAAAGCTGACTCCACGAGTCCCTATTAAAATCAATGGGGGGTTTTCCCAGCAAAATAAGGCTACTTCAGATGTGTGGTTTAAATAAATTCTAGGCACAAGTGTGCCTTTTTATTTCAAAACCCTGCAACAGATTTTGGCAAGAACAGACCAGGCAGACAAACCCAAAATAACCAGGCAGGCAGAGGAGGCAGGGAATGCCAAAGCAGGCAGGCAGAGCCAAGGCCTTTGTCTTGGACAATTCAAACTGTGGAACTGGTGAAGAAGAGACCAGGCAGGCAGAGGAGGCAGGGAACCCCAAAGCAGGCAGGCAGAGGCAGCCAAACCCAAAATGTCTGAAAGGTTGCATTTTAGGAAAATGATTTTAAAAAATAAACTTGCTGTACTTCCTAAAACCTATCCATGTTGCATTTGAGGAACGCGATTTTGGAACACGAGTCCTTGGTCTCGAGTCCCGAGTCCCTCTGAGTCAGAGGGGGGACTCAGTCCGACTCACGAGTCGAGTCCTGGAGTCCGAGTCCCCATCCCTGGGTTAGGCTGCGAGACAGTGAGTGACTGGCCCAAGGCCACCCTGTGACCTTCGTGGCTGGGTGGGGATTTGAGCCCAGTGTCCCCCAATCCTCAGCCAGCAATCTAGGTTATTACTTGGATGGGAGACCCCTCCTCTTGTTTCCTGCATTGAGCAGGGGGTTGGACTCGATGGCCTTGTAGGCCCCTTCCAACTCTATGATCTATGAAATCTATAACCACTTCACCATGCTGGTTCATATGGCGGCCCACTGGGATCTTGAGAAACCTCCAATGTTTGCTGCCTGCCTGGTACTGTAAAAAAAGATGTTGGCAAAACCGAGCATGCCACAATACTATATGGTGTGTGAGGGCAGCCTTCATCTATCTGGCTCATATTTTCTGCAGCCCTGATTGCTCCTCCTGCCCTGTCAATTAGCTGGAACCTCTGGCCTTGATATAAATGTAATGTCTGAGCCACCTCGCTGACAGTCAGAAGATAAATGCCTGCAAATGAGGAGACAACGGAAATAGACAGGAATGCTGGCTCAGGAGAACAGATGTTCATGAAATATGACACAGGATCAAGTCCTTTTGGCTGATGGGGTTGTTGGCTGGTGCTGATGACCTTCACGATAATGAATACCTACGGGGATGCAGTTAGCAGTGCCAGGTTGAACAAAACCACCCGGGGCATGTGTGTGTTCCAGTAAAATGTATCTTCTCATTGGAACGTTAAAAGTTGCCCAGTTTATCTGCTGCTGTTGTCAAAACTGTTCCACTCCATTACTATGTTTCCAGATAAACACAAATATTGTGTGTGTGTGTGTGTGTGTGTGTGTGTGTGTGTGATGTATTCAGCACTGAGTGCCGGAAAGCCTGAAAAATGCAGACTCCACCAAGTTCTGGCCCTGGCTGTGCCCCAGCACCGCCTGGAAACTGCCCAATTCTGCCCTGGCTCCACCTCCTGACTGGACTAGTTCTTTTAATTAAAAGGTTGGCACCCCAAGCATGACATCATTCCATTTTTTTCCTATGAACAGTCTGTCTGGAAACTTTCTGTAAGCCACAGTGAAAAATGTTTCCCCTTTTTATTCTGTTTGCCATATCTGTAATGTTTGCCTCTAAATTTGACCTCCATGTAGACCTTGCTTTTTGATTTATCACCTAATCTACTGGAGCTTTGGCAGCCTGGTGGCCTTTTTTTTTTGTAATCAAATGCCCTTTTCCAGGTTATGAACTGTATTCTCTAAAAGGGCACTGCTGGACTGCTCCCTATTTGAGCTGGGGAAGAACAGGGAAAGCTGCATCACACCTCAAATGCTTCACCCTGTATGGGCAAACCCTGCTAGTTTGCTGGATTCTTTCCCCTGTAATTCTGATAAATTGCCCCTTTGCACCTTTCCCCCGCTGTAATGCAGGGGTAGGCAACTATGGACACATCTGGCAATTTGAGAAACTGTCCTGGGCACCACATTATGTTAATGAAACAAACAAAAAAAGCGGAAGGGGCAGGACACTTTGGTGGGCACCAAGAACTGTGCCACGTTGCACCACATTGCCTACTCCTTCTGAAATGTACAAGGGCAAAGTAGAGATCAGACGTGGGAGATCCCTGCGACAATCATCGTCACGAGCTTATTTGTGTGCTGCTTTTCTTGAGAACTGCAAGAAAGTCCTGGCAAGATGCTGGCATTTTAGTTAAAACAACAACACAACTGGAATTTGTGAAGAAATTCATTTTTCTTTGGAGATTTTTGCTGCTAACAAGAGGCCGTATTTCCTGAGGAGGGGCTGGCACGCACTTATCGTGGCTTCTTGCTGGTCTCCAGGCCTTCAAGGTCAGAGCTGAACAGCAGCCAACAATTAGGCTGACTGATTTCAGCTGGATGGCAGTAAGGGTTTTTTAATCCCTCCTCCCCTCCTGGAAGCCGAGGAAGTCATCCAGCCAACCGTGATTGGCTATGGAGGCTCACCTCATACTGGTCAAGAGCTGGGGGGGGTGGTATAAAGTTAGGAGGGTTAACGCTGCTAGGTGTTCTTCATCCGACCTTCACCAGGAAGGCGTCCTGGTCTTTGGGTTGCATTTGTGAGCCTGGGATCTTGATTAAGCCCTGTCCCATCGGAAGAACCTTACCTGAGGGTAACGTATGGGAGAGACTAGATAGGGTTTATTGTTTTAGCCTGCAGCAGGGTTTCCAAGGATTTCTTCATTGTTCAATATTCTGGTTTTCTATCTTCTTTTGTCATTGCACACTGTTTTACCTTTTTGTCCCCCTTCCCTATTGTAAATAAAGTCCACTGTTTCCAGTCTGGGTGTGCCCCGTTCTGGATCTGGTCTCGGTACTAAATTCAGCGCCTTCTGCTTTGGTTGGGCTACTGTTTAGGGTTTTAGGCTGGAGGGCTAGAACTAGAGGGTGGTCAGGTGAACCCTTATTTCTGGGCCCCCAGGATATCCGGAAAGGTCCAAGTATCCCCTGGCTTGGACTGGGTGGATGAGAAGGGGGGGTGGCAGTCTACCGGGTGGTTTGTTTACTCGCTGGCCACAGGGTAGGGAGTTGAGAGTTTTGGGGGACAATCCCTTCCCCTCAACCTACCAGAAACCTTCACAGAATTATATTCCACTGACCAAAGATAATCATAATAATATATATGCAACCCCCCCCCCCAAAGATATCAATTTAGAGTTTCAAAAATTTCATTCTTAACTGTATAGGAGGGACAGGGAGCCCATGAGACAGAAAATCGGAAATTTCTTTTCGGATTTGGTCCTTCCATGACCAGATCTGCAGCAAAATGAGCTGCTTGCAGAGCCTTTGTGGGTGGAAGAGGTTAAGTGTGTCGCTGAGAGTATGAGGAATGAGAAAGATCCGGAGCCAGACGGTTTTTTCCTGTGGAATGGGATACGGCACACTTATAGAGCCATGTGGCATTTAGAGGCGGCATTTAGAGGGCCGTAGGGCGGCTTGGAGTCCCAGCTCCGAGGCTGGAAAGCGGCTCTGCGCTCGGAGCACCCTCCCCTCTCGCAGCCAGCGTGGAAAGAACCGCGCCAGCTGCACTTCCAAGGTCATAAGTGCGACCTTGGAGAAGGGGTAAAGAGGGCATCCCAGAGGGTGGGAAGGGGAGGAGACCGGGGTCGCCACTCGCCAGTATATGACGTATCCTGGCGGTGCCCCAGCCTCCTTCCCTCCCCATCCGAAGCTCCACAACTAGATGGCCAGAAACTGTCCTGGGCACCACATTATGTTAATGAAACTAGGCTGACTAGCATTACCCAGAGGACCTTCTCTTCTGCTGCTCCCAGATTATGGAATGGCCTGCCGGAGGAGATACGTCAACTTGTCAGTCTTTTGGACTTTAAAAAAGCCATAAAGACTGAACTCTTCCGGCAGGCCTATCCGGCGGAATTTTAGGATGTTTTAAAGATGTTTTTAAGATGTTTTAAAGATGTTTTAAAGACGTTTTTAGGATGTTTTAAGATGTTTAATAGTATATATTGTGTTGTTTTAGTTTAGGTATTTTATATTTTCTGTTGTTCCCCGCCTCGATCTAGATGGAGAGGCGGGTAATAAATAAATTATTATTATTATTATTATTATTATTATTATTATTATTATTATTATTATTATTATGGCCAGAATCTTTGCCTCCACGCTGCTCCCGCCCTGTAATCCTCTGCGCTTGGATTGTGCCCTTTAGTCTTCTTCTTGCCTCCTAAGTTTTTCTGTCTTTATCATAAGGCCACCCGCC
Organism: Shinisaurus crocodilurus; assembly: GCA_021292165.1. Taxonomy (NCBI): domain Eukaryota; kingdom Metazoa; phylum Chordata; class Lepidosauria; order Squamata; family Shinisauridae; genus Shinisaurus; species Shinisaurus crocodilurus. Next base: position 37,786,504 of record CM037884.1, on the reverse strand, counting down.
TCTACTTCCAGCAGGTCCAGCCGGAACACCACAGAGTGCTCCACGGCACAGCTTTACCTGGCTGGAGCTTCCCTTGATAACAAATCCAGACGTTTCAGCCCACGTATAATAACCAAGTCTCCTGCTTCCTCATTGTCACTGGCTGTGGAATCGCGCCCGGACAGAGTGCCCTAAGGGTGATTCAGGATTCCTCCCACGCTGTGATTACCGCCTCCGAGTCTGAGATCAGGGAGGAACTTTGCCTCCAGCCAGGCTGGCATCTAGAACCAAGCGGGGAAAGTTCCAGCAGCACTAATTGAAACTGCCACACGTTGTCCTTCTTGTGGAAAAGGAAAGTCAATACATTGATCGGCAGAGCAGACTGATTCCTCGAGTCAACGCTCTAATTAGGGAGAAAACAGTTCTCTCAGTTTGAAAAGAAAGGAGGGAAAGGTTTGCTGGAAGACGAAGACACATCCTCTGTTTCAGGCTCAGACAAAATGGAGAGCCCTGGCCGGGGGCCCTCAGGGTGACTCAGGCCCTGTCCTGGAGGCGGAAGCATAAGGAAACGGGTGCCCGCTCTGAGCAGAGCAGATTTTGTTCCTGTTCTGCATGAAGGCAGCTTGAGGTCAGACCAGACCTGCATTCAGTCAGGCCAACCACCCAAGCAAACGGTTTTGCTCTCTGCAGGGGATCTGCTTCCCCAGGACTCAAGAGGACTTGGTTGGTGCTCCCTGTAAATCTTTGCCTGAGATGCCGACAACTCCGAAAGAAGCCAGAGGTCACTGTCAGGCTCCAGCAGGCCCCTCTGTCTGAGGTGCATTCTGTGGGGCTGGGAGTAGTGATCTGTTGGAAATAGTCAGGGCCGGATTAAGAGCATTATGGGCCTGGTGCTGAGGATTTTGGTGGGCCTTTTTATGGAAATAAATAAAATGAAGACGCAATTTTATATTAAAACAAATTAAATATTTTAATTACCATTAAAGTGCCAAAACAGAAACATATTGAAAATATTTCTTTTTTTGTAAACAATAAGCTTGTTAACTCAATAAAACCATTCATCACATATCGTTGATGATAAGTACCTCCACGTTTTTTAACCTCTAGGGCAGTCTTCCCCAACTGGGGCCCTTCCAAATGTTTGGGGCCCCAGCTCCCATCTTCCCCAGCCACTGGCCATGCTGCCTGAGGCAAATGAGAACTGTAGTCCAAAATATCCAAGAGGGATATTTGGTGAACTCTGCTCTCTGGGGTTTTTCAAAATAAAACTTAAAATGCCACACAATTCCCCATGAAAGCGCACGTGCACACACACACACACACACACACACACACACACACACAGTATTAGCCAAGCAGGTGACATTTTGCAGGTGGCAGGAGGATCAACACCCCCAAAAGGCAGACACCCACACCCACAAACACACAGCCCTTACGTTCAGTTTGGCTCACAAAAGAGGGAAAGCCCTTTTACAGAAAAGAAGGAGAAGGAGAAGGGAACTTGCAGATCAAAAGAGTCAAACTTTTGAACCTTACCTGTGCAGAGGAGGGCCATCAGGACCAGCCGGAGCAAAAACTCAAAAACTCCTGCAGCTCATCAGTAAGGGTCTTCCCAATTTTCCCCAAATTATTTATTAAAAAAAAACAACAGCCACAACAAAAAGCCAGGAAGCTTTGCTTGACCAAGAATAATTGTGTTGTTCTTGTTGCTTTTTTTTTTTTTTTTTTTTTTTTTGTTAAACTAGCATTTGGACAATTGAGCTGCGAATCAGAAAGATCTTTTGCTTGAGGCTGGAGAGAGAGGTCCCTTCTAAATCTGAATATTGCAGGCCCTAGCAAGCCCCCCATGTGCTAGACGTTCTCACAAAGAAATGTAGTAACAGTGATTGAAATGCAAAGATACTGAAATGCTAATTTGAGAACAACAGTTCTTGCTAGGTCTTGCCTCAAGCCTGCAATGCAGATGTGCTTAGAACACCTTTCTAATCTTGAAAAAATCATTAATTATGCTGAATGATAACGATCAGAGCTAACTCCGAAGGGGAAAAATCACCGCGTGTCCCTATAATTGCGGGCCGATTGTCTGTTAATGGCCTGGAGCGGCCGCTCCCACAGCCCCTATCTTAATCCGGCCATGGAAATAGTAATGTTGCCTGCTTAAAATCAACAAAGTGACCACTGATTAGGGTGGGAGGAATGGGTTAACGAAAGAATCCCAGAGCGCATATCTTCTGTAACCTCTCCTCCCTACTTCCGGCCTCTCTGGCCAGAGCTCTGCTGCTCTCTGTCTACTTCCTGCTTCTTTGTGGAAGTTAGTTTGGCTCTCTCTGCTCTCTCCCTTTCCCAACACGGAGGACGCAAATCCGGCTGGCTTGTAGCCAGAGATCTTCTGCAATGAAACTAATCTGCCTATATGCATCCTGCACATATGCCAGTGATCTGGAAGTAAGAACGGATAAATGTCTGTGTGGACATTCCGTTCCTTTTAATAGCCTTAAGAGACAAGAGTTTAGCAACTCACGTGGTGGAACCAGTTTCAACGAAGCAGGCTGCGCTTGAGGAGGAAACTCTGCTTTGTCCGAATCAGTTTAGGACTGGCTCCTTCAACCATATCCTCCAACAGATCGGGACCAAGATGGCAAGATCTCTGCCAGGCCCTGGGAGCCATGTGTGGCATTGCCTCGCCCAACGCCCCCTGGCATGGTGCTCTCTTCCGGGCTGGCTGCGCGACTCCAGCTGCAAAGGCTGCTGCTGAAGGCACCCACAGTGGGTGTGTTACCCCTTTTGGATATCGCAAGGGAGCAAGAGCCCCTTTTGGTCAGAGGCACTATGCCCGTGCGCACCAGTTGCTGCTGCGCGCATGTCCTGCTCGTGGGTTCCCCGTGGGCAGCAGGTCGGCCGCTGAGTGAACAGGATGCTGGACTACATGGACCCTTGGTCAGATCCAGCAGGGCTCTCCTTATGTTCTGACGGTCAGGGGGCAAGTCGAGAGAGTATCAGTATCGAAGTCTGTATTAGATTTAGATTTCATTTATAGAGTTGGAAGGAGCCTACAAGGCTATCGAGTCCAACCCCCTGCTCAGTGCAGGAAACTAGGGGAGGGGTCTCCCATCCAAGTAATAGCCAGGCTTGATCCAGCTTAGCTTTCCACACTCAGACAAGCTGAGCCAGCGTAAGCCGTTTGAGAAAGGAAGGCCAAGGTCAGACCCGAGAAAGGGACTGCCAGTGCCATGACTCTCTCTCTCTCTCTCTCTCTCTCTCTCTCTCTCTCTGTGTATAATTTTTGAAATCCCTCCACCACGCCAGAATATTTGGCCTTCTGCACTCCCCATTCTATTGTTCTCCCCCTCATTGGACTGATTTTAAGCTGCTCTTTGTAATTTGTACTTTGCAATATATATTTTTATTAGTAGTCCTGTTGATACTATGTTTATTGTTAGGTTTGTTGATATTTATAATGGGAAACATTATCTTTATTATGGAATTGGTTGATATATTGTTATGGTTATGGAATGGGATTGTTGTATATTTTTGTTGCAAACATTCCTTTTTCTGCTCTCTTCTGGCCTAGCACCAAGCAAAATTTGAGGAGCTTTTTTTTTTTTTTTTTTAATATTACCTAAAAGCCTAAAGCTTAATCCAGCTTTTCTATCTGCTTTGTTCAGGAACATGTTTACTGGGGTCAGACAACACGATAACCCACACTCAAGGGTTGAGTATGGGTTGAGTGTGGGTTGTTGTTGAATGTATTATTAATTAATTAATTAATTAATTATATTTATAACCCATGTTTCAACTTGAGAGTGGGTTATTGTGTTGTCTGAAGCCAGTCATTGAATGCTACTGCCTCCTATAAATCTAATTCCAAGTACTAATTAGAACATTAAGGTGTAGTGTGTGACCAAAGCTTTCCCAGGGGCAGCAAAAACAACACAAAACATGAATTGGGATGGGATCCCCCTCTCCCCCTCAGAACTCTTTAATACAAGATCTAGTATTGATGGATCAAACTGCTTGATAGAGCTGAGATGAAAGGAAAGGAGATTAGGTAAATCTGAACCAAATCCTTGGCATTTTATTCTACCTTTAATTAGAAAGGGATTTTTCCATGTAAAATCAACCAATGAATTTACCTGACCATCACCGATTTTGAAAAAACTTGGTGAACTTGTTGGGTCTGCTGAGAAAATAAGCTGTTCCAAAAATTAGACTTCTGGGACAAAAACTTTTGGAGATATGGCAATCAAAAATATGTTTTGTTTTAATATTTCATCTAACAGTGCTTAATACATGTACCAATTTTCAAAATGGGGTTCTTAACAGAAAACGAGTTACACCTTTTGGGGCGCTCTGTGTGTATGTGTCATAGTTCATATGAATTGCTATCTCACTGTACGTATCTTAAGAAAATATGCATTATCACTTAGGTTTTGAATAAAACATTGTGCACAAGTACAAGCTACCCTGTCATAATTGTACAGCTCTGAATTAGGTATTCTTCTTCGCAATAGCATACTTCTGACATTTTGTGTAGAATAATGATACTTCCTCTGGGTGGTCATTCTGGTACGAAATCAATCAAAGAATATTTCCAACTGAAAGCAAATTGCTTAAGATTTGGTGAACTTGTTCTGCTTATTAAAAAATAAGTTGCAGGGCCTATTGTTTTCAGAAGAATGAGGTTTAAAATATGTACTTAAAAAGGTACCAGTATGCTTGGGGAAAACATGTTCATTTTATTTTTTTCAAATAAATATACAGAAGTTTGACCTTGAATAATGACAAAAAACTCCTTTTGTTTTAAATAACGTTTAACATCCCTGGAAACATGTACAGTCATGCCTTGGATTGAGAGCATAATTTGTTCTGGAAACATGTTTGCAATCCAAAACACTCTTATATCAAAACGAAATTCCCCCAAAAAAATTTGTACAGAGATTTTTAATTTAAGCCGTACTACAGTACTTGTATTGCAAGACGTCGCTTCTATATCAAGTCACATTTTTTAAAATAAATATTTAAAAATTTGCTTGTCTTGCAAAACTCTCTCAAAGCAAGTTACTTGTAATCCAAGGTATTACTGTACTTGATTTCAAAATGGGACTCTTACTAGCATAGTTATTTTGATTTACTTAGATGTGGGCTTGAAAAACCATTATTGTGCATAGATGAGATTTTCCATTTTACTTTTATATATACTGATCAGCATTTTGTTAACAAGTCCTAAATTAAGGACGTTTTCATAACAGTAATTTCTAGTCTTGAAGTTGCTGCTTGACACTCTTTGTCTGTTAGTGTATAGAAGTGCCCTGTTGGGCAACAAGGATCAGCTTTTGTTAAAACATCTGAAGATTGTATCCATAGGACATCTTGTTTATCTGGATACATAAATGATTTTGCTGGTCCAGCTGGATGAAGAAAGCTCACTAACACTTCTGCTCTCTGATCATCTGTTTGTAAAACACAACCTAACCACCATTGTGAGATATAAACGCATGTAACAAATCCTTGTATTTCTTGCAATTCCAGTTCTTTAATAGTCACTGTCTCTTTTCTGGATTCACATTGAAATATCTTTTAGTAGCAACAGTGTGTTTTGTTAATGGAATTACAGCGTGAATTTTCTATGTCCCAGGAATCGTCTTGAATTCTCGAAGCGACATTTCAGAAGCTTTTCTTCCAGTTCATAATCTTTACTTGTGGTGTATTGAAATGCAACCTGTGTGATGTTCTCCTTTGCCCAATCAAAGAGCTGACAAGGGGTCATGATTTGTTTTTCATACAGATGCTGCAAACTTGCTCGAGCAGCTAACCTTTTCACAGTGCCACCCAAACCATCACAAGGCCCTTTTCCATGCTATGTGGCAAATAGTGCCATTCTGCATCAATACCGAAATCTGACTTATGCTTACTTAAGTTGTTGAAGTTTTTACAGTTTTTATACTGTGCTGCTGCACCATCAGGGAAATAATAGATCTTAGTTACGCTACCTGTAGAAATGGTGTGCAGGAATTCAACAATTTGAAAAGTCATGAACACATTGCAGCAGAAGTGGGGTCAGGCACTTGTCACGGCTTCAGGCCTGCCTTTTTCTTTCTTATCAGAATCTGTGAATAAAGCTTGATTTAATGTAGACATCCAAAGAGATATATACCTCTGTGAAGGTTTGAAGCCTACCCATGCCTGATTTGGTTTCAGCCTGAAGGTCCCGGAAGGGAGGGGGCGGGCTTAAGTTTAATTTCCCTCCTAAAAATTCTGTTTTAAGTGTGTATAAGGGGGTGGAGTTATTGTAGGGAGGTACTGTGCATGTATAAGAACATTCACATCTTCTGAACTGTTCGAAACCCCATTCTGGAAATCAGTACATATACTCAAGGTAAACATGGGTTATCTGAAGAAAAAAATCAGCAAAATTTTGTTTTTGTTTTTTTGGAATTCAAGGTCAAATTAAAGAAACTATGACCTTGAATATATTATTTCACATGCACGCTTCATGTTATATATCACATAAAAGGGTAGTTCGAGAGCTTTCATATCACACCATGATTTACTTTCTAGGTCAATTCTGAAGGAAGTTATGATACTTTTTGTGTAGTCACAAATGCTGAAAAATCGTGTTTGGGGCATTTTTTGAGCACACTGTACTTTTGAACCGTGAGGTATAATGACCTATAATTTGGTGTATGTTTATTTCTCATGCTGGTCTACCAGTATGCCAGTTTTTTTTTAAAATCACAGATGGTGAGGTAAATTTTTCAATTTTTTTTTTGGTTGATTTTACATGGAATGACCCAAAGAAGGAAATAACAGCATTAGGAATGATTTTGAAGCCCAGAGAATCAAGAGAAGCCAACTACTCCAGTAAATTCACTTCTTTGTAAATTATCAAAAAAATCAGGCAAAGCACATCTTGGGCAGAGTTCTTTTTCCATAGTGCAAAAAAAAACAACAACACCTGTATCCCTGCTTTCCCATTGATGCCTCACTTCTGGCTGCCTGGTGTGTGTATGTGGGTTAACTTTGTTCACTGTAATAACCTAGTTTTTAGGCATCCAATTAGCCATGATCTGCTACATGGTTGAAATGTATGTACATTCCTGATGGCCCAGTCTTACCACAAGAAGATCCTACCACCATAGAGGAATGTGGCTGGACAAGGACACTGTGCTTAGCCCTCTGTGCGAAGCAAGACCAAATTAGATGTCCTGAAACACCAGGCAGACCAATCTGGAGCTGAGAAGCACAAGAACACGGTTTAGACTGCTGAACCAACAGGAAGTTGCCCAGCAAGATGTCAAGAGAGCTGGGCCATAGCAACAAGCATCCGGAGCTAGGAATAGGGATGTATGAATGAGTTGAGTTTTGTTTATTATTTGCTTGAGTCTGCCAAGGTTCTCCGATTTCCACCTTGAAGCTCATTCCAACTTGTGGCTATCTCAGATCGTGAGCTTTATTTTATTTTATTTTTTGCATGAAAATTTGTTGTATTTTATGCACATTTTTGGAATGTACGCTCTTTTGCCCACTGATTAACGTGTGTTTGTGCTTTCCAGGTGTACGCGTGTTTGCATGCACATTTCCCCAAATGTACGCGTTTTTCAAATGCATTTTTTGTTGCAGGAATCACAATCTCAGATATACACAAGACTTTGACTGCAGAGATTGCATTTGGGTCTGTGTTCAGTTCAGTTTTGGGAGTTGCATATTGGCTACATTCTGGTCAAAAATGAGGATAAACGAATTCCTCATACACCCCTAGCTAGGAAGCCTTGAGATCCTGCCCTTGCAATGAGCCCTTGCATGCAGCTCAACAGTTGTCAGGTGACTCGTGGGAACCAATAGGTTCCGTCTTCCCTTTCAGGCCTCAGAATCTGGCCCAGCTCCTTGGTCTGAGCAATTTGTCACTGGTGCAGAGCTGCTCCCATGCTGTCCAAGCCTTTTCACTTTGCCTCCAGACCAGGCTGCCAGTCCCGACACACTGGGCCAGCCGGAACAAATGAGAACAACAAGGCACCCAGGTGTGCTATTAGCTGGCGCCATTCTCCTCAACGTGGCCACTGAAGTGCCTGGGCAGGGACAGCTTTCCAAAAGCCGTGAAGAAAAAAATCTGTTTGTCTCTGTAAAGTCAATAGGTGACCATTTCCTCCTGCTAGCTATTTATTTATTTATTTGGTATATTTGTTCACCGCCCGTCAGCCAAAAGGCTCCCTTTTAGCATACACGTGACGTGGGCCTCCGAGACGATGGCTTAAAAGCTGCAGGGATGGAGGGCACTTGGCCTCGGGCCTGTCTGCTCTTGCCAAATCATCTGCCCAGTGCCAGCCTGCAGAAATATGATGACAGAGGAATGGCTAGGGAAGTACCCGCTGACTCTGCCCAAAATGCTGCACTGTGATTGTTATTTGGCATGACAAGCTTGGCACCGATTTGGAGAGGAAATGGCATGTTCTTCACACTGCATGCAGACCGTTGCTCTGTTTGGAGGGTTGGAGCTTGCATTCTGGAAGGTGCAAAAGGCAGCTGGCTGGACCCCTTCCCAAGTAGCCCAGTGATCTGGCTCACACACCAGAAGAATACAAATCTGGATGTGTATAAGCAGGTTTGAATTCAAAGAATTAGCTTGAAAAAGAAGCTTCTGGTTCAAACTTGTTTCAGCTCTACCAGCTCCAAGACGTGATGGTGAATATGCAGAATTTGGGAGGAAGCCCTGTCCTCAGAAGGTCACAAATCCAAGTTATAGCTGGCCAGCACTTCTCCAGACACTGATTCAAGAAACAGAACAATCCAGCTATCTCCCGGATATTCAGGACCTAGAATAAAGTAGTCTCCTAGTGGTAAGGACATCACTCGGGTAGAGTTCATGATGTGTTCAGATGGTACATGGGCATCACTTGGTGGACTGAAGAACAAATGTTCTTCCTGAAAGATCCCCTCCAGAGGTAGAGTGGCACAGTCGCCCTTTGCCTTTCCTAAATGTGCATGGGAGATCAGTATAATATCATTTGTATGAAATTCACCAGGAGTCCCATTGCCGCTTTTCCTTCTTTGTGAAAATGTTCGGTCATGCCACGATTTCAACTGATAAAGTCACTTTAGAGGACTGATCTGACCAATAGGCCACCAGTCTGCTATCTCTCTTCTAAGCAAGAAGGTTAGAGAACCAAGGAGAAGGTGGGATACAATCACAGAATTGTGAAACTTGTGCCCTGTTTTGGCCCTTTTTTTCAGTCCCTCTCTTGAAATTTTCATCCATGTTCATTTTAAAACTGGAGCGCGTAACTTCATGTGACCTAAGTTAGTACCTGTGTGATCACAGGGTGGTGCCTCCGTGTTTCCCGATTTTGTGTCTTGGCCCTTGTGTCTTCTTCACCACATGCCAGTGACATAACCACACTATGCTTCAGCTCATTTACAGCCTGCGACTTCACTGGTGCGTAACGCCGTGACATTATGGAAGGACATTATCGCCAGCCACGGAGACCCCAGTGGCAACAGCTAGTCTGGCAGCTCCTCGATGCTGAGTGCACACTCAGTGTATCGTGTACCTTTATAGCACGTACTCAATGGCACTGAAGGGGGGGGCACAGTATATCTGTGTGCCCCGTGGGAGAGCCCGTTCTCAGCGCTGTCGTCATGAGAACATGAGAACGCCACCATCCAGATGAAGAAGAACCTGGTATGCTCAGCAAGCTGCACCAACCCAGATTACACCAAACCAAGAGGTGCAACCATTTTGACAGGTGCAACATTTTGTTTTTCAAAAGGAAGAACTATGCCCCCCCCCCGGAATCCAACCCCTTCAAAAGAGGGACTTTAATAGTTTGTTTTTTAATAAATAAACAGGGATGGGGACTCGGACTCGAGGACTCGACTCGTGAGTCGGACTGAGTCCCCCCTCTGACTCGACTCGGACTCGAGTCCCAATATTTTTAATGGGACTCGAGACTCGACTCGGGACTCGAGACCAAGGACTCGTCAACATCCCTGGGCTGTGCCAGAAGGAGTGATTGCCGGCGAAGAGCACATGGAAGCGAGGTTTGCCGCTGCTCGGCCACTATGGAAGGCTACCAGGAGTGCAGCCCCAACAGTGTGTCAAGATTTATTTTGATTGATGTGTTGCGTACTTGGGAGAGGCAGAAGAAGGACCTGACATTACTCTGTGTGGCTGCTCTGAGTGTGAAGTAGCCTTATTTTGTTGGGAAAAAACCCCATTGATTTTAATAGGGACTCGTGGAGTCAGCTTTGGGAGTGACTTGTGACTCGTGACTCGTGAGTCACCATTTTGGACCAAGGACTCGGACTCGGACTCGAGACTCGGGTCCAAAGACTCGTGACTCGACTCGTGACTCGAGACCAAGGACTCTTCAACATCCCTGTAAATAAATAAAAATCCAGATGTTACGAACATTCACCACACCACTAAACATCAAATGTACACAGAACCAGGCAGTTCCATAATATATAGACAAGACAATCACTTCTTAAGGAACATCTACCTACGGAACCTCCTGACAACATTGAGGACCATTGGTCTAAGCTGAAAACCTCCATTACTGCAGCTTGTGAACAAACTATTGGATATGAAACTAAGAAACATCAGGATTGGTTTGATGAAAATGACAATGAGATTAAATATATAATTGACCAAAAAAGGAAAGCCTTCCAAATATGGCAAAATGATATTAACTGCGCTGCCAAGAAAAAAACCTACGCTAGCGCAAAGGCTGAGGTCCAAAGAAGAACAAGAGAACTTAAGAACGCCTGGTGGAAAAAGAAAGCTGAAGAAATTCAACAACTTGCAGAATCTCATGATGCACGGGGCTTTTTTAAGGCCACAAGGGCCATTTATGGACCAAAAACCTATGGTACAAACTCTTTACAATCAAAAGATGGCACCAAACTCTTAAAAGACAAAGAGTCTATTGCACTGCGTTGGAAAGAGCATTATTATGACCTTTTAAATCGTAAATCTAAGGTGGATAATGAGATTTTTTCACAAATCCCGCAAAAACAAATTAAAGAGGAACTTGCAATACTCCCCACTTTGGATGAAGTAAAAAAAGCCATTAATCAAATGAAGAACAACAAAGCTAGTGGACCAGATGGGATTCCTGCTGAAATCTTTAAAGAAGGGGCCCCCGAACTTGTACAACATCTTCATAAACTCATCGAAAAAATCTGGATAAGAGAAGAGATCCCAGAAGACTTCAGGGATGCCATAATTATCACCCTCTTTAAGAAGGGTGATAGAACAGACTGTGGAAACTATCGGGGCATTTCTCTCTTGGCAACCGCAGGTAAAATATTTGCTAGGATTCTCGCAAACCGTCTTCTCTCTATTTCAGAAGAAATCCTCCCTGAAACTCAATATGGTTTCCGCCCCTCTAGAGGGACAGTAGACATGATTTTTACTGCACGTCAGCTCCAAGAAAAATGCCGGGAGCAAAATCAACCCCTTTATATGGCATTTATCGATCTGGCTAAGGCCTTTGATACTGTAGACCGTACAGCTCTCTGGACTATCCTTATGAAAATTGGATGCCCCAATAAATTTGTGAATATCTTGCGACTTCTCCATGACAACATGACGGCAACGGTTTTGGACAACAACGGCTCTCATGGTGCTCCATTTAAAGTGGGATCAGGTGTTAAACAGGGATGTGTTATCGCCCCAACATTATTTGCCATTTTCATCGCCATGGTTTTACATCTTGTCAAGGGGAAACTTCCCACCGGTGTGGGAATTATATATCGAACAGATGGAAAGCTTTTTAATCTCAGCAGGCTGAAAGCAAAAAGTAAGGTAATTACAACCTCCGTTGTGGAACTTCAGTATGCTGATGATAATGTGGTCTCCGCACATTCAGAGGATGATCTCCAAACTATCCTAAATGCTTTTGCAGAAGCATACGAAAAACTTGGTCTCTCACTTAACATCAAAAAAACCAAAGTGCTTCATCAGCAAGTGCAAGCCAATCCTTTGGTGATGCCATCTATCCAGCTTGGCGGGACAATACTGGAAAATGTCGATCATTTTCTCTATCTTGGCAGCTATCTTTCTGTTACAGCTAACATCGACAGTGAAATCCAGCATCATCTGAGCTCCGCAAGTGCCGCATTTTCTCGAATGAAACATAGAGTGTTCGAGGATCGGGATATTTGTAAGAAGACCAAAACACTGGTTTATGAAGCCATTGTATTACCAACTTTATTGTATGCCTGCGAAACATGGACTATCTATAAACGTCACTTCCACCTCCTTGAAAGGTTTCATCAACGTTGCCTCCGGAAAATCCTGCAAATTACTTGGGAAGATAGGCGAACAAATGTCAGTGTACTGGAAGAAGCAAAGACTACTAGCATTGAAAAAATGATCCTTCAACGCCAACTTCAGTGGACCGGTCATGTTGTTCGAATGCCTGACTGCCGTCTCCCAAAGCAGTTACTTTACTCCCAACTCAAGGATGGAAAGCGGAATATCGGTGGTCAATATAAGAGGTTTAAAGATGTTCATAAGGCTAATCTAAAAAAATGCAATATAAGCATCGAAAACTGGGAAGCTCTGGCCCATGAACGATCTAACTGGAGGTTGGCCTTTCACAAAGGTTCCATGGACTTTGAAGAAGCCCGAGTGCAAGGTGAAAGGGAGAAACGTGCTAAGCGAAAAGCACGTCAAATGAATCCTTTACAGGACCATCTTCTATCTGGTAACCTGTGTCCTCACTGTGGGAAGCTGTGTGGATCTAGAATTGGCCTCCACAGTCACTTACGGACCCATCGCTAGAGTCTACACAATCTTCTTTAGAATTTCCTCCTTTTATCCCGGAAGACAATCTTACTCGGTCACGAGTGATCGCCTGATGATGAGACAAGTGGAGACCCACAAAAAGGGACAGCAACCTTTTCCTAATGCCATATGTGCACTTATTCTCCTTCTCTTTATATTCCCAATCTCCCCCCCCCCCCCCCGCTTATGCACACACCGGCACACTCACAAAGGCACGCGTGCACATCATGCCTCGCACTCTCACACAGTCTCCCTGGTACATCTGACTGGCCACTGCTGGAGACAAAAAGCTGTTCTGACCCAAGAGGGCACTGGCCCACACTCTTCTGCACACAGACACACACACACACACACACACACATGCAGGGATGGAGCTCTCAGGAACAGGGCAAGAATGGTAAATGATGCTCTCACAGACCTTATGCAACTAAGCTGGAAAATGCTGCTGAGATAAGACCGTAGATGTCTCTAGTGCTGTAACTACAAATGGTTTAATCGATATTTTTTCCCAGGCATCTTCATCTTGGTGCTAAAGATCTGTGCTGCTGCTGCGGTTGTTGTTATCATCATCTAGCAGCAGGTGCAAGAACCGTATTATTCCCTTCAAAGTATTTCTAATGAACCTAGATGTCATCCAAGTCATGGGAAGACTCCACATCGATTCATTTGTTCATTCTGATTTACGTCTCTCACTAGGGGAAATGCCTGCCAAAGTTGGCATGTGGGGAGGAGGAGGAGAAATGGCGGCATGTCCCCCAGATCCTTCCCCTCCTAGAGCATCCCTGCTCCCTGCTCCTCCACGCTCCCAGTTTCCCTCCTGGGGCTGGCTTCCTATTTGTATGCAGCCTGGGAAATCCTGCTGCTGAAGATCCTGCCTCCCCCTCCCTCCATATGGGTAGGTAAAAACCCTCTCGCTCGCTCTCTTCCTCCCCAGTACTGCCTTATGTTTCTGCTCACGTCTTTCCTCTGCTTCTTTCCTCCTCCTTCTCATCTCTGCTCTGTCTCCAGTCTCTCTCTCTCTCTCTCTCTCTCTGCTTGACACAGCCCTGCATCCTCAGCTCGCTGCCGCCGTTCCCCCACTTTTTCTTCCCCTGCTGCTAGGATAGCCTTCCATAACTGTTAATATTGCCTTTTAATAAAAGCTCCATTCTTCTCCAGGTTGCCCTGAAGCCTTGGCCCTGTTTTTTCCCTCCTGGGAACCATGATGTGGGGATGCTCCACCACTATCCAGACCCAAAGGCCCCAGGGCAGGCTGTGCTCCTGTTGATTCATGAGATGCTAATTTCTGGACCAGGACTAGTACCAGACGGATGGTGCTTCAGACCTGGTGCCTCAGAGGGTATTCAGTCCCATCCCAAAGAGGCTGCACCCCTATTCCTGGCTTACTAGAACCCTTCAGGGATGTTGAAGAGTCCTTGGTCTCGAATCACGAGTCGAGTCACGAGTCTTTGGACCCGAGTCTCGAGTCCGAGTCCAAGTCCTTGCTCCAAAATGGTGACTCACGAGTCCCGAGTCCCGAGTCACTCCCAAAGCTCACTCCACGAGTCCCTATTTTTCCCCAACAAAATAAGGCTACTTCAGATGTGTGGCTTAAATAAATTCTAGGCACAAGTGTGCCTTTTTATCTCAAAACTCTGCCACTGATTTTGACAAGAACAGACCAGGCAGACAAACCCAAAATAACCAGGCAGGCAGAGGAGGCAGGGAACCCCAAAGCAGGCAGGCAGAGGCGTTTGTCTCGGACAATTCAAACTGTGGAACTGGTTAAGAAGAGACCAGGCAGGCAGAGGAGGCTGGGAACCCCAAACAGGCAGGCAGAGGCAGCCAAACCCAAAATGTCTGAAAGGTTGCATTAGGAAAATGATTTTAAAAAATAAACTTGGATTGTTACTGCAACTGGGTCCAGGCAGCACCTGCAGGTGGCATCAAGCAGGGATGTTGACGAGCCCTTGGTCTCGAGTCCCGAGTCGAGTCTCGAGTCCCATTAAAAATATTGGGACTCGAGTCCGAGTCGAGTCAGAGGGGGGACTCAGTCCGACTCACGAGTCGAGTCCTCGAGTCCGAGTCCCCATCCCTGGAACCCTTGGCCATCATGTCGGGATTAAGCTTTTCCAGATGGGGGTTTTCAGGTGCTACTATTGGCTTGCCTGATTTCTGGGGCTCCTGCAGCCCTCCCGTGTAATTCTCTGTGTGTGTCCCTCCCCCCCCCTTCCTTCTCCCATATTTTCTCACAACAGGGAAGATCTGTTCATTATTGTCTTGCCCGCCATGATTTGCAAAGCAAAAAACACCGTGGTGTGGCTGCTTGATTTCGGAAGCTTGCGTCGTTTGGGGGATGCTGTGTGACACGTACTGCGATGTCACTGGTAGCATGTTTTCATGGTTTCACGTCAGCCGGCAGCCACGTTTCTCCCTCTCCCAAGGCCGATCGCACCTTCTCCTCTCCCTCCATTGCTTTATGCCCCCCCCCAGACATGTACATGCTGGGCTATGAGGTGTTTCTACAAAGTTATTTCCCCCCCTGTTCATTCCCCAGGAAGTGCACAACTCCAGGAAGATCAGAGGCTCACCGCTGTGGCTTCCTTCACACTTCCTGGTTTAGCTGCAGGGAGCTTGTTTTGCCCTTCCCTGCCAGAAAAAAAGAAAGAAAAACCTATAAGAACCTTTTAACTAAGAACTGGGTGCCTGAGTTTTGCTTTCTTCCTTCTCCCTCCCAGTCCTTTTTCCTTTTGTGTCATGTCTTTTAGATTGTAAGCCTGAGGGGAGGGACTGTCTAATTATTAATCGTTGTAGGGCCGGGGTATAAACGCTGTAAATAAATGAATGAATAATAAAATTCATGTAGCTGAGGCTTGTCTTTGACTGCCACACACACTTCCTGCCTGCCCCTTGATTTGCTCAAGTACCTTCCCTAAATAAGGAAGGTTTGAGACAGGGCAGTGGTTGCTTAGCTCAGCGGGGTCAAGTGACGGCTTGTTCAGAAGGGCTTTCATCACCAGATCCTCCTCCAGAAATGCTGGGATCTCACCGTCCTGCAAGGAGGCATTATTGGTTCCGTGACCCAACATCCCAACCCTGGCCTAGCTTAGCCAGGATGGGCAAAGATCGAGAGCAGATGTGGTGGACCTCACCTCTCTCAGGTCTTCTCCACATCCTCAGGTGGAACAAACTGAATAACTAACTAATAAAAACGGACAAAATGGAGCCAATCCTGGCATCACCAAAGCTTCCAAGGCAGCACAGATGTGAGCTATTTTCTTTGCAAAGTGAACATAAATTGGTCAGAGTGTATTTCCAGAGTGTGTTTCCATTTTATTTTAACACTTATAACCTGCATCTCTATTAAAATAATAATAAAAGTGACTTACCATAAAAAGGAAATGCAATATGATAAACACAACAGCAATAAAACAATACATAAGAACGTAAGAAGGGCCCGGCTGGATCAGACCAAGGTGCATCTTGTCCAGCATTCTGTTCACACAGCAGCCAACCAGCTGCCCACGGGATGCCACAAGCAGGACGTGAATACAACAGCACCCTCCCGCCCATGTTCCCCAGCAACTGATGTACAGAGGCATACTGCCTCTGATACTGGAGGTAGCATATAGCCATCAGGACTAGTGGTCATTGATAGCCGCCTTCTCCATGATTTTGTCCAATCCCCTTTTAAAGCCATCCAGATTGGTGGCCATCACGACATCTGGTGTTAGTGAATTCCATAGTTCCAGCCATCCTCTGTGTGAAGCAGCACTTCCTTTTATTCTGCCCTGAATCTCCCACCAATCAGCTTCATGGGATGTCCCCCAGTTCTAGTATTATGAGAGGGACACCATGCGTAGTTTTGTACACCTCTATCATGTCTACCTGTTACTCACCCTTTTTCTAAATGAAACCAGTCCCAGACATTGTATTTGTAACCTTTCCTCAGAAGGAATTAATTTGCTCCAGGGCCCTTGATCATTTTAAGCTGCAATCCTATCAACATTAACCTGGGAGTAAGTCCCATTGAACTCAGTGGGGATTACCTCTGAGTAGACATGCATAGAATTGCACTGTTAGTTGCTCTTTTCTGCATTTTTTCAGACTATACAATATCCATCATCAAAATACATTAAAAAAAGAACCGCAATAGAAAGACATGAACAATAAAACACCAGTACTGAAATATCAAAAATATCAAAACACCAACCAAGAGTTCCGCAGTCACCGTGCTACCACCGAGAAGGCACTGACCCTTGTCCCCCATCCATGTGGAATAGAAGCAGGACCTCCTAAGCTAATAATCTCTAGAGCCAGGCAGTTTCATAAGGGAGCAGACCTTTTCTGGGGTAACCATGATCCAAAGCCATTTAAGGTTTTATGGGCCAATGCAAGCACTTTGAGTTGAGCCCAGAACCAAATAGGCAGCCAATGAAGATGAAATAAAATCAGAGAGAGATGCTCTGATCCCCTGACTTTCCTAAAAATAATCCAAAGTAATTTACAATAATAAAGAATACATAAAATGCAAGTTAACAATAAAAAAATCAATTTAAATAGCATATAAAAGTGAGATAAAAGTATATTGGATAAAAACACATTACAGTACATGAAAACAGTAGAAAGAAATGCGTAGTGGTGAGAGTGTTGGACTGGGACTCAGGAGATCCAGGTTCTAGTCCCCGCTCGGCCATGAAACTCACTGGGTGACTGACTTTGGGCCAGTCACTGACTCTCAGCCGAACCTACCTCACAGGGTTGTTGTGAGGATAAAATGGAGAGGAGGAGGAGGATTATGTAAGCCGCCTTGGGTTCCTTGCAGGAGAAAAGGCGGGGTATAAATATAATAAATATAATAAATAAATAACTGTCTGCATAAAACATAAAATGTTGAGTATTTGGCCTATGCAAAAGCCTTTTTCAAAAGGACAATTTTCACCAGATGGCAGAAGGCCAGTAGAAGAGGGGGTGAGATTCAAGAAGGGGTGGCCTGACTTCCGAGAAGGCTGGCCCTGGCCCTGGCAAGGGACCATCAGGACACATGGAACACTTAAGAGGGTCTCCCATGATCACCTGACCAAACAGGCAGGCTATCCCATGCGCCAGATTGTAAGAGGCCTCTCAGCATTCAGTAAAGCCCCACCAGATGACACTGAGCAGATGCAATGGGGGCAGAGAATTAAGACTGCTACCTCAGACTAGGTTCAAAGAGGAGCCCTTACCTGTATTTCCGCCATTTGATCTTCAGCTACCACCCCACCTGCTTCATTACCCTCTGCTCCCCACCCCACCTCTGCCCCCAAAAAGCAAGGACCCAACTTGGGTCTGCAAGATAGCAGAGGCCGTCTAAAAGGCAGTGTTCTCCAAGCTTGGGTCCCCAGATGTTTTTGGCCTACAACTCCCGGCATGCCCCAGCCAGCGTAGCTACGCTGGCTGGGGCATGCTGGGAGTTGTAGGCCAAAAACATCTGGGGACCCAAGCTTGGAGAACACTGGTCTAAGGCCTGGGCCATCTCTGAATTCCCAAGATCCCAAAGGGCTCCGACAGGCACCATCACCAACCATAGCTGCAAGAAAATCACCCAAAGACAACAGGAAACCATTTGCATCTGTTGTACGCCTCTAATAAGTCCTTCATACCTGCGGAGACTGAAGGCTGCCTAAACCTAACCAGGTAGTGTCTGTCCATGATGAGGGAACTATGTCAGACTTCCAGAACAGGGCAAAACTGTGAAAAAAGGGTTTGTAAGCACATTTGGCTGAACATGATTTATCATCATCATCATCATCATCATCATCATCATCATCTCAATTTCTATACCGCCCAATAGCTGAGGCTCTCTGAATATGCTTACAAAGCTCCCCTTGATCGGAAACCTTGACAAGGCCGACACCACCACCCCTCCCCAGCTGCACAGCTGCACAGGGCTTTTGCAACAAGGGTGCGTGCATAATCCAGCTGCTCCTGTGGCAGAGGCATCACCCATCTGCAGGGGAGGCTGATTGGCAGGAGGCAAGGCCTGAACGATGAATCGTGCAAAGATGCAGCAGGCAGCCTCCCCCCCCCACGAGCCTGTGCTTTCTGAGATCACGCAGGCGCCTTTAATTACTTGATCGATTGCTTTATCGTGGTGCTCAGCGTGAGACCTCCTGTTCTGTCCACTTCCCTTTCCCGCAGTTCTGGGGTAGGGGCTGAGCTGAGAGTTCTCTTCTGGACCAAGCTCTTTGGCCTCTTTTTTTTTTTGCCACCAGCAGTTTATGGCAGCAGCATCGGCATCTGCAGCAGCCCTCCCCCCGTGGCTGCTGCCGGGTCACTGCCACCCCCACCCCAGAATACCCCAGGAACAATGCTAAACCATCACACTGAACCATGAC
This sequence comes from Shinisaurus crocodilurus, assembly GCA_021292165.1. NCBI lineage: Eukaryota > Metazoa > Chordata > Lepidosauria > Squamata > Shinisauridae > Shinisaurus > Shinisaurus crocodilurus. The sequence goes on along the minus strand of CM037884.1, from coordinate 37,767,382 downwards.
ATGGTGTTGCTTGGTAGCCCTTTGTGTCCGGGGGGTGGGGAGATGGCCGCCTCTGGGAGAAGCCCCCCCAACCAGTAAGGTTCCCCCCTTTCCCCCTCTGAAAAATTGCCCAAATGTCACAAAATGGGAGGGGGGATTTGGCACTGGGGTGGCTGTCTGTTCACTCAGGCCTTTTAAATAACTTGTGTAGTCCAGGGCCTCTCCATTCATTCTAAAAAATGTGTTTTAATTCTGGGGTTACTGTGAGTTTTGTTTCTTGTTGTCAATATGGAGGCTGCAGGCTCCAAGGCCATTGGGCCCGTGTGTCTACTCCAGGCGGTGGCCTGAACTTTCTCCACAGTGCTGAACCCCGGCCCCAGACTAGATTCAGCACCACGGATAGCTGTCTTAAAGTCTGGACTAAAACCAATACACGGGAGTCACCCGCCTGCAGTGCTTGTTGCATTGAAGATGATTTTTGACTGCTCGTTTTGTGTCTAAGTTGTTCTGTGTTTCTTTATTTAAAGCCACCCAGGGACCGTTACGTTATGGGGAGGCCTACAAATGTCACAAGTAAATAAGTGGTTAGTTCCAGTTGAAAGGAGAGCGTAACGTGGTGAAAGTAACATGGATTAATAAGCGTCAAGAACACTCGAATGCTGAAACTTTGCATCTTTTCCTATTTGAAGCTGGAGCTTGAGGGAGTTTCAAGCTGTTACGATGAAAAGTTGAACTGGTAGTTGGCCATCTATTAAATAAAAAAAATCCTTGTGCTCTGCGGCCTTTGCGATGTGGCATCTCAGCTGTAACAAGCACCCTACAGCAGAGAAGGAGGGTGGACTTGGCAAGAAAGGCTGCTGAAAGGGCATTTGGCATGTCAAGCAAATGACACCATGCCCTATTTTAGAAGTGCTTTACGTGCCGTGCGCACAAAACTAAAGCAAGTTCTTTTGGGCAGCCAATCTACAAGGACAAAAACAACCACCGTCTCCACCTCGAATGAAATCGGGCTGAGTCAAGGGTGGAGGTGAGAGGAGTGTCTCCACCGTCTCCATCCTGAAGTGCTTGTGATACAAAACGGATCCATGAAGTTGGTAGACGGGCAATACCTGAAGCGAAAGCAGAAGGAAAGTGCGATGGAGAAATGGCTCAATACACCTCATTGCTTATCAATTGTGCTATGATAATAACATGACTCCAAACAACTCTGTATGTAGCAATAAGTTTAGCCAATGGCACTAAAAGGTGTAAAGATACATTGGCACGGTGTGTCCATCATATGGGAACACGCTGGAAGCCCAAGTGGAGAGAGGATAGGGTATCATAGAATCATAGAAAAGTAGAGTTGGAAGGGGCCTACAAAGCCATCAAGTCCAACCCCCTGCTCAATGCAGGAATCCAGGTCAAAGCATCCCTGACAGATGGCCGTCCAGCCGCACCTTGAATGCCTCCAGAGTGGGAGAGCCCACCACCTCCCTAGGTAGTTGGTTCCATTGTCTTATTGCTCTGACAGCCAGGAAATTTTTCCTGATGTTCAGGTGGAATCTGGGTTCCCGTAACTTGAGCCCATTATTCCGTGTCCTGCAAACTGGGATGATCGAGAAGAGATCCTGGCCCTCCTCTGTGTGACAACCCTTCAAGTACTGGTATGAGAGAGTCTCTATGGATGGTAGAGATCCCCTTCCTTACCGGAAAATACTGGGGGTCAAAATGATCCCCTGCCTGCCCGCAACCCTAAAACCAGTTCCAGTCCTGGGTGGTACATGCACACTTCCTTCTGGTGCAGGGAATTTCTCTGGCAGCAGATAAAGGCTAGTGGTGAGGCTTGTGGGAGTCGTGTTGGAGTGATCAATCCTTCCTCCAACAATTGCCTCAGGTGAAGGGGGCTGTGCGCGTCCTCCCTCCCCCTCCAAACCAACCATGTTAGGAGGGGAGGCATCCTTTGGTGTGTTGTCATTGTCACTAAGGGCACATCCCCCCTGCCCTGCCCCCCAAATCACCCCATGCAGAACGGAGGCTGAGCTCCCTCCCTTCCTCTCTCACGTGACAACCACCAACCACCACCACACACACTGGGACTTTCCCTCATGAAAAGTACCACATCATGCAGCTTTTCCTGAGCTGTATCACATCAGACCGCACGAGAAGGATCTCGGGCTTGAATGTTCTCTCACAAAAGAAAAGCCCCTCTGCGCACAGAAAAGATAGCACGAGAGAGTCACAAAGGTTCTAGTAGGCTAGTCTTCTCCCTGATCTGCTGATTTTAGATGTAGGAACTATAGGCCAGTCAGTCTGACATCAATCCCTGGGAAAATTTTGGAGCAGATTATAAAGAAGTCAGTCTGCAAGCACCTTGAAAACAATGCAGGGATTACTAGAAGCCAGCATGGATTTGTCAAGAACAAATCCTGCCAGACTAATCTGATCTCATTTTTTGATCGGGTAACCTCCCTTGTGGACTGTGGGAATGCTGTGGACATCATATATCTGGACTTCAGCAAAGCTTTCGAAAAAGTGCCTCATGATATCCTGATTAGCAAGCTAGCTAAAAGTGGGCTGGACGGAACAACTATCAGGTGGATCCACAATTGGCTACAGAATTGTAGCCAATTGTGCTTATCAATGGTTCCTTCTCAAACTGGGGAGAGGTAACGAGCGGGGTACCACAGGGCTCGGTCCTGGGCCCGGTGCTCTTCAACATTTTTATTAATGACTTGGAGGAGGAGGTACAGGGAATGCTTATCAAATTTGCAGATGACACAAAGTTGGGTGGAACAGCTAATACTCTGGAAGACAGAAACAAAATTCAAAGCGATCTTGATAGGCTGGAGTGCTGGGCCAAAAAAAACAGAATGAAATTTAATAGGGATAAATGCCAAGTGCTGCACCTAGGGAGAGGAAACCAAATGCAGAGTTACAGAATGGGGGACACTTGGCTCAACAATGCTACAAGTGAGAAGGATCTCGGAATTGTGGTAGATCACAAACTGAATATGAGCCAGCAATGCGATGTGGCTGCAAAGAAGGCAAATGCTATTTTGGGCTGCATTAATAGAAGTATAGCTTCCAAATCGTCGGTAGTGATAATTCCCCTTTACTCAGCACTGGTTAGGCCTCATCTTGAGTACTGCGTCCAGTTCTGGGCACCACACCTTAAGAAGGACGTAGACAAACTGGAGAGGGTTCAGAGGAGGGCAACAAGGATGATAAAGGGACTGGAAACAAGGCCCTATGAGGAGAGACTGAAAGAACTGGGCATGTTTAGCCTTCAGAAGAGGAGACTGGGGGGAGATATGATCGCACTCTTCCAGTACTTGAAGGGATGTCACACAGAGGAGGGCCAGGATCTCTTCTCGATCACCCCAGTTTGCAGGACACGGAATAATGGGCTCAAGTTACGGGAACCCAGATTCCACCTAAACATCAGGAAAAATGTCCTGACTGTCAGAGCAATAAGACAATGGAACCAACTACCTAGGGAGGTGGTGGGCTCTCCCACTCTGGAGGCATTCAAGGTGTGGCTGGACGGCCATCTGTCAGGCTTGCTTTGACCTGGCTTCCTGCATTGAGCAGGGGGTTGGACTCGATGGCCTGGTAGGCCCCTTCCAACTCTACTTTTCTATGATTCTATGATTCTATGACTATTTTTCTTTTTGGAGGGAGCATTCACACAAGGTACACACCCCTCCCCCCTGCAGTCTGAAGTGGAACAGTCCAGGAGGAGAAGCTCTACAACGTGATGTTGTTGCTGCATGTATAGGTTGGCTCTAAGCCCTGAGTCCAGTAAGTCCCACCACTGGAGTTGGAAGATCTGTCTCCAAATTCAGGCTCAGCCCTGGTCTCCTGGGCAGTTTCCACCCACACTCCTTCATCTGTGAAATTGACATTACAGTGATCTGCCTCACAAAATAAATAAAAACGAATTCTTTCTTTAATGAAATCCATACCATTTGTATTTCTTTGGTGCTCTAGTTGGTTTAATCTGAACCTCTTGATCCCTCCCTTCAATATGTAAGCAAATTGGAAATTGTTGTCCCAGGATAAGTGGTTGTGTGAACAGAACTCATGACAGGTGCAGCTTGAGGAAAAGGATGGTCTACACAGACAAAAACAAACAAACCTGGGTTGCCTACTAGGTGGGAAGTCCACCAAACACCTCAGCAACAACGAATGTATTAGCTGAGTGCCAGAAGAAAATATCTTGATGTCATAGATCAGTAGATAATTTGGAACACCTGTTTCTGAGCCAAGATTAGAACAATATTTAATACACCAAAAGGAAGAAACCGAGACACAAAATCACACTGCAGTTAAATATAATGAGGCACTTTTGGTGAGATGCAGTATACGGTAACTGTAATCAGGTCTCCTTGACTGCAAATGAGCAAACCACTTCAGATAAAGAACTGACCTGAGCCGTCTCCTAAATAAGTTAATTTGTATATTGTTAATGCAGTTTTACGGATCTGTCTGTTCTGCATGCCGCCGCTACATTTAGATGGTGCCTGGCCTGCACCATCTACATAATGCACTTCTGCAAATTGGCATTGCCCCCGAGGGGCTTCCTATGGAGTGAAAGGCAGGACCTCCAAAGTTACCTTCGCCCACCCTTGCTGGCAGACAGGCACATCAGGAAGCCATCCAGAAATCCCCTTGTCCATCAAGGCAGGAGAAGGAGAAGCTCATCACTCAGCCCCTGGACCTTTCTGAGAGTGATCTCAACAAGCCAGAGAAACCCCAGAGCCCACCTGGAACAGACTCTCAGGAGGAACGCCCTGAAGAGGAGTGAAGAAGGGGACAGGTTGTCTGCTCTTGTAGCAGGGACTGGTGGTCCAGATCCTGCAGGCAAGGAGCGTGGAAGCCCTACGATATCAGGCCACCACCAGCCACCAAGGCTGCCACTCCTGGACGTGGAGGAGGCAATAGGCGCGCAAGGAGGCCCTCCAGCAACACTACCAAGCACAGCTGCATACACCAGTGCTGACCCTTTAAAGCAGTGTTCTCCAACGTTGGGTCCCCAGATGTTTTTGGCCTACAACTCCCAGCATGCCCCCAAGGTTGGAGAACACTGCTTTAAACCCTTTGCATCTTCAACAATCGTGCTCTAGCCATCATCAGTTCTGCTCAGAGTATATAAGGCAGCCTTTCCCAACCTGATACCCTCTAGATGTGTTGGACTACAACTCCCATCATTCCCAGCCAGCATGGCCCAAGGAAGGACGTGCCAGGTTGGGGAAAGCTGCTGTAAGGAATCATTTGGGTCCGTCTGTAGCAGCACTTGGAGGTGCTGTCCAGGTGCTGGATCCCTTTCTGTAGGCCTTAGAGCAGGGCTCTCCAACCTTGGGTCTGTTAGGTTTTGCATAGGCAGAACGAGATTACCACCTGACATCAGGATTATTACCTGACATGGAGGATGTCTCTTGAGATGAAGTACACAGGGTCTCTGGTCACGAGACATAGTCTCAAGGTGATATGACTCAGCAACCTTGGACAGGTTTGGAATCAACATGTTGATGAATAGGTTATACAACTGGGGTGAGTAATATCCTATTTATGGGTGCAGGGTCTGTGGTATAAAGCTAACACACTTGTTGATAGCTTTCACTTCTCCTCTTCTCCTCTTGTCTCGACTCGACTTGTCTTGTTCTGGACTTCACTTCATCTAGCCTTACCACTGGCTTACCACTGGGGTATTGGATTTGTATCTGCAATGATGTAGTGAGTAAGAGATGCATTGTTTGCCTTAATCCCATGTAATTGGGTCTTACAAATAAACTCTTTAATCTTTATTAACTGCTGTTATCTCCTCCTTCCGCCTGCGTGACTGGGACTGAGGGTCATTGGCTAGGGAAGCTTTTGAACCCGGGTCAGTCCAGCTCTCACAGGGTCCCCAGATGTTGCTGGCCTACCGCTCCCAGCATACCCAGCCAGCATGGCTAATGGCAAGGGATTCTGGGAGCTGTAGTCCAGCAACATCTGGGGACCCAAGGTTGGAGAGCCCTGCCTTAGTACTTGCACCTCACAGGAATTGGATCCCTTTTCACCTTGTTACACCAATCCAGGGTGGCAACAACATCTTCTCTGCGCCTCTCTGCTCTGCTGCCACCGTTCACCATTCAAGGTCCTCCTCTCTGTCCTGGAGCAACCGGTGTGTGACAAGAGAGAACCGATTCCTCCCCACAGCTTTTTTGTGGGAATGGCAGCAGAATAAGGAGTACGATTAACTGGCAGTTTCCTTGGGTTGGACGGAGTGACTCTTCTGGGTACAAGGAGAGTAGGAGAGTCTCTCTTTCTAATATGATTTCTACCCACCCACCATGCCAGTGTTACATGAGGGATGCCTTCCTGCTCTCCTCCTCCGGTTGAATTATCATGCACAACCCTCATCCCGCATCCTGCCATATTTTGCTCTCATCTAAGTAAGAAATGAATAAGGGAGGAATATAACTAGGGGAAGAGCAATAGATGCCTTTTCCAGCACAGAAAATGAAAACCCATCATGATAACAGCAGCTGGGAGATTGATACCTCTGATAAAAGACATAATGAAAACTTAATATAGCAAAATGCATCTGGAAAAAACAACCTCCAAAAAACATAAAAGGAACCGTCCTTGGCAGCCAAGGAAAAAACACAATTCCAGCTCGAAGCATGTGCTCACCCCCCAGAGACACTGATGAAAGCGAACCTGCTTCTTGAAGCTTTAATGCAAACAGCAGAGATGGAAAGAATCGTATTCTGTCTCCAGAACAATGTTGCACAGAATCAAACATACCACCCTCGATATCCATGACAAACGAGAACCATGGTGAGGTTGCTGCCCATGTGTCATGAGTTTGTCTAGAGCAGGGGTGGGCCTGCCTGTTCTGTGCCCACTGCCCACTGCTGCTGCCACCAAATTTGTTCCTCCGGCGGTGGAAGCAAAAAAAAAAAAAAAAAAAAAAAGGTCATCAGTTTGCTGCCAAAATTTGGCAGTTTGCTCCTGAAATTGGGGTTGCAGCGGCAGCAGCAAAAAAGGGCCTGGTTAGCTTTGTCTTAAAGCTCAATTGGCCTTTCTTTCTTTCTTTTTCTTTTCTTTCTTTCTTTGCTGCTGCTGCACTGCCAAACTTTGGCATCAGTCTGCCAGTTTTTTCCTGCTGCTGCTGCTGCACTGCCAAATTTTGGTGGCAAATTCAGTGGCACAGTGGCGGTGGGCAGTGAAGCAGCCCCCAGTGGATTCTGGGGGGGGGGGCAAAATTGGACCCTGGACCCCTGGAAGTTGCCCATCCCAAATTAGAGGGTGAAATCAAAGTGTGGGGGATACCCACAGTTTGTAGCACATTCCCTGTCTTCAAAATGGTGTTTCCTTTCAGAGAGCCAACAGATGCCCAGATAAATAAGTCATGGATTCTTGGTGAGAATAGAGAAGTATACGAGACAATCTTTGTTTTCATCTCTGAAATGTTGGAGAATATGGGATTTCTCATCAGCATGCATATTGCCTTGTTATATATTCTTTTAAATATCTATATATCTATAACTATATATTACACTTTTAGACTGCCCAGTAGCCAAAGTACTCTGCTAGCATTCTGTATTTGAGAAACATTAATTGGAATTCATTCCAGATCAACAGGCAACCATCACAGTGTAATTCATAGTTTAGGTCACTCACAGCAAATATTTGCTGGCATTTTTTTCTTAAGCAGTTCATTAAAGCAACCTTGTATTGCCATCTAAGCAAAACATATACTTGCACACAGACAGATATATATATATATATATATATATATATATACCTTGCGAGCTAATTGCATTGAAGCTAATTAAATTGCTGTGATGACGCTAGAGACCGCACACTCAGTGACTTAATTGTGGTGGAGTCAAGCGTTTTGGATGACCAACTGTGTAGGTGCTCCAAGAGGCTGCACCTGTGAGCTTGCCTATGTCAGCAGTTAAAAATCAGCTTCAAAGTTCTCTATATATGCCAAGGATAAGAAAGGAGGTAACATGGAAAAGGAGAGAGCAGCTCTGAGCAGCCCTGGGAAGGAGAGGCCTTCACAGTCAGTACAGATTCTAGCTAAGAAGAGCCCTGGAGAATTTGCCATGAGATACCGGAGGAGACCTTGGGCTTTCCAGAGTCCTCCATCGCTGGGTCTTCTGTGTGCTGGTGGCTCCAAAGTCAGTGGGCCGGTCTATCCACTCTGGGTCTCGGCATGAACTTCAAAGGAGCTATCCAGGATGCTGAACCCTCTCCCCAAAATAGGTTCACCATAGAGAGCTCCTTTAAAGTTCAGACTGAAACCCAGAGTGGATAGACCGGCCCACTCACCTTGGAGCCACCAGCCACTGCTGGCTGGAACTCTGTCAGGGCTAGACCATAACAGCATGAGAACAGCCATGCCTGGATCATACCAAAGGCCTATCTAGTTTGGTATTCTGATCACACAGTGGCCAACCAACCAGATGCCCCCGTGGGAAGCCCACAAGCAGGACTGTACCACCCGCCCTATTGCCCAACGGTCTCCCTTCCCAAGCTGATGGAGGTGGTCTTGGAGGTGGTGGTCTTTTAGTGAGTCTGATGGTCTTGGAGAACTTTAATATTCATGCTGAAGTTAGCTACCTTGTCTGGGGGCAGCCTGGGATGTCGTGGCACACTGCACAGCCTATTCGTGGGGTGGGTTGCCGTGTCGTGCAAACTCACCCAGTGTGTTGCAAAGAATTCCAGAATATTATTTTAGGGTGCATCGTCAGTTTGTATTGTGTGGTGTGCTGGTTACCGGCCTGTGGAGCCTTACCATTGTCTTGCCTGAACTGAGAATACACCCAAGAAAACCCACTCTGGCCGCACATGATCGGGGGTAAACTGGTATTGAGGGCCAAATTGCCTGTCAGTGTCAGCAAAGCTTACCTGCCTTCACTGAACTTTTCCTTGAAGAACACCTTCTGATGTGTGTCTATGTGTGCACTGCTTTAAGTGCAAGAGTGAGCTTCACTTTCCTCCTCAGCAGCTGGGTGGGGCCTCTCACTTTTAGTGCCGGTTTAGGAGCTGAGTGTCATTCTGCAATGTAGTTTCTTATATTTGGAAGCAATGAAGAACCCACTTGCTGAGCCTCTGGTGCACTGCCTGGAGACCTGAGCCGAAAGGTGGACCACAAGCTGGGCAGGTAAGCTCAGCCCCTGAGACCACGCATGGCCAAGGGCCGCTCTACTCCAGCTATAGGCTTTCAAGCATAGTTTGAAAATCATGGCTCTGTTCTCGAGGGAACTTGTGCTACCTGAAGATCTTTCCAAGGAGCAGGGCCAGGCCAGCCAGGAAGAAGCCATCATGAATGGCACAAGAGGCAGGCTATATTTCCCTGTCATGACTTTGTAAGTGGCACAGAGCAACAGCAGGACAAATGCGCCCACAGCTCATTACTCTTCAACAATGAGCAGGATAATTAAACTGGAAATGTATTCCGCGGCATGCGACAATTCCCTGATACAATTAATTTGTTAAAAGGGAACGGCGAGGCTCACGCCGCACATTTCTGCAATAAAGTTCATCTGTGTCCCAACTCCCAAGTCACTGCAGTGCTGTAATTAACGCAGTACAGTGAATAGGCTTTTTATGAGGCAGAGCTGGCTTGGACCCGGGGCCGCCAAAGGAGCAAGTGGGCCTGCTGGGAACGCCGGGGCAGGAGATGGCAAGACAGGGCCAGACGGAGCTGCTGCTGCAAAGGACAGCTGAGTGGAGACTGATCGGGACGGGGGATCAGTACCCATGAAGACGATCACCTGCGTGAGAAGCGGGGGAGGCATCTGGAACAGACCTCCGTGGCAGCCTCCATAGAATCATAGAAAAGTAGAGTTGGAAGGGGCCTACAAGGCCATCGAGTCCAACCCCCTGCTCAATGCAGGAATCCAGGTCAAAGCATCTCTGACAGATGTCTGTCCAGCTGCACCTTGAATGCCTCCAGACTGGGAGAGCCCACGACCTCCCTAGGTAGTTGATTCCATTGTCTTATTGCTCTGACAGTCAGGAAATTTTTCCTGGTGTTTAGGTGGAATCTAGGTTCCTGTAACTTGAGCCCATTATTCCGTGTCCTGCAAACTGGGATGATCGAGAAGAGATCTTTGCCCTCCTCTGTGTGACATCCCTTCAAATACTGGAAGAGTGCGATCATATCTCCCCTCAGTCTCCTCTTCTGAAGGCTAAACATGCCCAGTTCTTTCAGTCTCTCCTCATAGGGCCTTGTTTCCAGTCCCGTTATCATCCTTGTTGCCCTCCTCTGAACCCTCTCCAGTTTGTCTATGTCCTTCTTAAAGTGAGGTGCCCAGAACTGGACGCAGTACTCAAGATGAGGCCTAACCAGTGCCGAGTAAAGGGGAATTATCACTTCCCGCGATTTGGAAGCTATACTTCTATTAATACAGCCCAAAATAGCATTTGCCTTCTTTGCAGCCACATCGCATTGCTGGCTCATATTCAGTTTGTGATCTACCACAATTCCAAGATCCTTCTCACTTGTAGTATTGTGAGAATATTGTAGTATTGTAGTATATTGTAGTATTGTGGCAGCTGAGCCGCTCCTAAAGCACTCCTCGGTCCCTGACGTTTGTCCGCAGCAGCAGCAGGTACTCTGAGGCATCCAGCCACTGAAAATGGAGTGTCCACTGAGAGTGACAGCCAGGCCTGCCCTCCATGAGGTGGTCTAATCCAGCCTTTCCCAACGAGTTGGACTGCAGCTCCCAGCATCCCCAGCCACACACACACACACACTGAGTGGGGAGGCTTCGGTGGCATTCGTTTCCGCCATCGGGGTAGACCTTCCTCTGCCTCTTATTGCTCCCGGCATTTCTTGCGCTCTGTTGATGAGTGCGACCCTCTTAGTGAGACGCTCGAGGTGGCCAAAAAAATGGTTTTGCTGGCCCTTATCGGAGACGGCGGGCACAAAAATCAGACACTTGCCCCTTTTCCTTGCCCTTTGCCACCTGAGCCTGCATCATATCCATCTGAAAATGTTGCATGTCGAGGCTGCTGGCTGATTTCAATATGTTGGCTTGGCTGCCTGGAGGCGATGCCTGCATGTCTGAGATATAGATTTGAAGCCCCGAGGCATTTCCCAAAGCCGTTTCAACAAGACACTTCAATAATTCTAATGGGAAATGAGCAACGTCAAGCACTTCATGTATTTAGCACTTTTTATCTGCTTTCTTTAAAGATTTTTTTTTTAAAAAAAAAACCACCAGTTTCAGTTCCCAGGCCTTGTCAAGCCAGCTGAGGAGGGTAGCAAAACTGTTTATCTCTGTGCCATGGCCTAGAGATGTGTCAAGTATGGTTTGTATCAAATCTTCAGTATCCATCAGGAAGTGTGTCTGGCTTATTCCGCCCATGATGACGTTCAGGCTTAGGTAGCCCAGCAAGATAGGAGAAGACATAAAAAAAGCTGCAGAAATCTTTGGATAAACTATATGCCCTCGGCGCTACAAATCCACGAAAAATCTTTGGAATCTATAAATAAAGTGACTTCTCCTTTGTTTTCTCCATCTTTCCTTCTGTCAAACTACAGTGCAGTCCAGTGCAGTGCATCATCATCATCAGGCGATCACTCGTGACCGAGTAAGATTGTCTTCCGGGATAAAAGGAGGCAATTCTAAAGAAGATTGTGTAGACTCTAGCGATGGGTCCGTAAGTGACTGTGGAGGCCAATTCTAGATCCACACAGCTTCCCACAGTGAGGACACAGGTTACCAGATGGAAGATGGTCTTGTAAAGGATTCATTTGATGTGCTTTTCGCTTAGCACGTTTCTCCCTTTCGCCTTGCACTCGGGCTTCTTCAAAGTCCATGGAACCTTTGTGAAAGGCCAACCTCCATTTAGATCGTTCATGGGCCAGAGCTTCCCAGTTTTCGATGTTTATATTGCATTTTTTTAGATTAGCCTTATGAACATCTTTAAACCTCTTATATTGACCACCGATATTCCGCTTTCCATCCTTGAGTTGGGAGTAAAGTAACTGCTTTGGGAGACGGCAGTCAGGCATTCGAACAACTACTCAAAAGAAGGGACTTTCTCCCAAGTAGGTGTATAGAGGATTGCAGCTCTAGCATGGTTAATGCTTACAGTGCAACTCTGTGAAAGGCAGCTTCATGTGGAGAATTAACTATGGCTTTTATTTTAAAATGCTAATGTCACCGGCCCTAAAGCCTCTGGTGGTGGCCATCACAACATGAAAATTAAATTAAATATACATTTAATTTAAATTTAGATTTCTGTTCCCACGCACCTGACCCCAAATAACAGTGGGACCCAGAGCCAGCCGAGCTTTCCCTGCAGATCTCAGCACCTGGGGGGGGGGGGGGGAAATATATGTAAAGCTGAGCAAAGGATCTTTCGAAAGTACTTTGCCGCAGTACTCCACTTTTTATGGAGATATTTATATCAAGTTGCTCAGTAGATCATTGTGCCCAAAGATGTGTCTATTAAATTGAGGAATGCCCATTTCATTGACTCTCTTGTTAACGGATTGGCCGTGTGGGTGATGTTCGACTGAGGGTTCTATTGGATGTGAATTAGAATGAGCACATGAATGAGCTTGAGAATGAATGTATGAGAAGGTTATTTCCAGTGAATGATTTTAGCCGACTACAGATCGGTGTATTAAAGATCAGGATTCTGTTAAAACTGAATTTATTTATCTGATTAACAGGGCTCCGCTGGCTGTCTACCACGGCACGGAGCACAAGCCGGGGCCTTCGACTTGAAGGCTGTGGGTGACGGAGGCCATTGCGGGGTTCAGGCGAGCAGGTGAGTAGGGAAGGAGTGTAGGTGCGGGGGGGGGGTTTGCGGCGCTACAGGGACCCTGGTGCCAGGAGGTGTTTCCATCTGGGCCGATGGATCCATCCTCTTCCGGATTGCTGGCATCACAGGTGCTAGAGCGGGCCTTGAAACACTCGGCCTGGGGCCCTGCCTTCAGTGCTTTCGCTGGAGGTGATCATATTCAAGTGGCTCAATCAAACATGCTCAGCCCTGTATGGGCAATAGAAAGACAGCCTGCTCAGAAGCAAAGGTGCAACTTAAAACAGGAGGAAGAACATGGAGAAGGAGGGAGAGCGGAGGAGGAGATGAAATACAAGGAATAGGCAAAGGGAATTACTTTTATTTATTTTTATTTTATTTATTATATTTATACCCCGCCTTTTTTTTCCTGCAAGGAACCCAAGGCGGCTTACATAATCCTCCTCCTCCTCTCCATTTTATCCACACAACAACCCTGTGAGGTAGGTTAGGCTGAGAGTCAGTGACTGGCCCAAAGTTACCCAGTGAGTTTCATGGCCAAGCGGGGACTAGAACCCGGATCTCCCGGAGTCCCAGTCCAACACTCTCACCACTATGCCACACTGGCTCTTAAGGGGATATCAGAGGTCTAAAAAATAAAATTTTAAAAATTGGCAGGCAAGGAAAAGACTTTTTAACCCAGGGGATGCATATGCAAATAAATGTTGGGACACTAAAACAAGATGTATGTTTTTGGGTGTTCTTTATAAAAAGCAATAATTCTCTTGCAGGGGCAGAGACATCAGCATTACTTACTATGGGCCCCTCAGCTCCTGCAGTGGCTGAAGGCAGACCAGGCGTGAGGTGTGCATCCTGAGTGAGGATGAGGATGGAAAGGAGAAACTCTGGAAGGGTCTGGAAAGCAGCGGAACTGGACCCAGGGGGGGGGGGTCGTTCCGGGCTCTAGCATCATGACCTGGTTCAAACTGGTGCAACCTCTCCCCGCGCACCCCCCCCCCCCCCGCTTACTTTAAATGCCCCTGATGGGATGGCCTCTCTTCAGGGAACGTCCTGAATCCTCAGCCCTTGGCAACCCAGGCCTGGCACTGCAGCCTGCTTGCCGCCTTTGCCAGAACACTTCTTAACGCCTGGATGGTTTCTTTTAAAGACATGGCAGGCAAGGAATCGTTCACATTCCCTTACCCTGCAGGTGCTACAAAAGAGCCCCCAGAAATGAAAACAGACCCAGAGTTTCCTACTGCATCTGTAGCGTTGACAGGGGCCAGCCACAACTGTGAAAGCCTCTCCGACCAGTAGCCGGTTGCCGGCCAGATGGGCGATAGATAAATGTAAATAATAAATAATAAATAAAATAAGGCTAAGCACAACCTGTGAAATGGGGATGCATTTACAGAAACAATGTGGTCTATATTTTAGGTAGGTTTAAATATTTTCCTGATTGCTACATTTCCATACTGGAAATGTTGATATATTTTTTTACAGGGTGTTTAGATGTGTGGGACTACAGCTGTTTAGGGTGCAGGAGCCTGGCTGAAAAAACATGGGGTGGTGGGAGAACTCTATTTTTAACGTGAGCTCTTTTTGTGTAGGTTTGGTATGTTTGTAAAAAAAAGCGGGGGCTGGCTTCTCCGACCTTCGGTGTGAGCCTGGGATGCAGAAATTAGGCAAGTTGTCACCTCTTTCTAGTCCTGGACCCAGCAGCTTCATGTGAGTTCTGCATGTCATCTTGCCTTTACATTTTATTTATTTATTACATTTATATCCCGCCTTTTTTCCTGCAAGGAACCCAAGGCGGCTTACATAATCCTCCTCCTCCTCCTCTCCATCTTATCCTCACAACAGCCCTGTGAGGTAGGTTAGGCTGAGAGTCAGTGACTGGCCCAAAGTCACCCAGTGAGTTTCATGGCCGAGCGGGGACTAGAACCCAGATCTCCCGAGTCCCAGCCCAACACTCTAACCACTAGGCCACACTGGCCACTAAAGCAAGACCAGTCTAAAAACAAAAGTGGCAACGAATCCTCTAGTCGTTGGCTTCTCTCACTGGGAAAGACTCGTGTGGGCTCTGTTAAGCGCCTGCAGCTTGCACAGGAGGGAAGTCGCGCATCGCCCTGTGTTCACGGCGCTAGTTCATCACCGTGGCATGCAGTAGACTGTGACACGGGAGCTGAGACACCTCGCATTGCCAACTGTTCAGGAAATGCTGGCCTGGTCTACTACTGCGCTTGATACACAGGAAAGCGACGAAACATTTCATGATGCAATCTTTGTCTATTGGCATGTCTTCTCTTCACATCGAGCCGCTCATCACAGCACAGCAACGGAGCCTGCTAAAAAGGGTGGCAACCCTTCCGATCTTGACAGGTGATGTTGGAAGATCACCATATCTACACCTCCTGGAGCCCAAACTTCTCTCCTTGCGTCTTCCTGCTTTTCCCCTGAGCTCACGTGGGCTGCCTGCCTGCCTTTAATCCGCTGCTCTTTTTGCTGGGGAAATGAGGATGCGAGGGGGGCCTAACTCCAGCGTTCTGGATGTCGACTTTAAATGAAGTGTAGGAGAGGAAATAAAGGCCTAATATTTTCTGGAAAGAAATGATGATTTTATATGCGATACATTTACATTCAAATATTTTGTTGACCACAGGAGGAATTGGGGACTTCCCTGTGGGGGTGCCAGTAACGTGGATGGGCAGTGGAGGTGCCGGGGGTGGGTTGGGAGGCAGTGGCCTGGTTGTGGTGTGTGGAAATGAGAAGGTTGGTCAGGGCAGACCGGCCTCTTGGGCTGGGGGTGGGTTCCCCTTCCAGTTTTATCCCTTGTGCGCTGCCGTGAAGACTGCCCAGAATCTTTTGCAAGGGTTCTGCAGCGGGCCAGATTTGGGAAATGGTGCTAGCTTATTTTCAGCCAAAACTTCCTCCAAGGTGGCCTCTGTGGTTATCTCCTGCCCGTCCCCGCTTTATCTTCACAACAACCCTGGGAGGTAGAACAGGCTGATGCAGTGGCTGGCCCAGGGTCTTCCCGGGAGCTTTGTGGTTCAGAGGGGATCTGAATCCACATTTCCTCGCCCCAGGTCTGACACTGCACCACAATGGGACTAAAAGTACAAGATTTGAAAAATGCCACCTGGAGAAGGTGTCTTTGAAAGCGTAGCAGAATCCACCCCTGAACTGGCCGGCCTGCCCAACAGGCAGAAATGTCACTGACATAATCTCCCATGTCAGTGCATCTTGAGGCAGAGGGAAGCTTTTCCTGTTGTATTTCTGGCTGACATGTAGCCCTTAAAGGCACAGGAATCCTGGCAGTTCTGCAGGGTGGGAAACCCTTCATTCAGCCGGCAAGGGAAATGCACTCTGCACTTCCTCAGGGAAGCCCAATCCTTGAGTTACTTGGCTTCTGTGCCAGGCCTAACATTGGGGTGATTGTGAACTGCCCTGAATATTTCAGTGGAAGAGTAGTAGTAGATTCATCTTAAGTGAAATATGTTTTTGGCAACTGGGCCGACTCTGAGATGGCTGACACTGGTACATCCCTCTTCCGATTTCTGCGCAGGAAAAGGCAGAGCTGAAAAGCACCCAGGTCAGAGGGGCAGATCCTGGGCCGTCCCAAAGAGGCCAGGACAGCCATGAACTTGCAGCAGTGCCAGGTGCCTTCATTTCTGGCTTCAATCAAAAGAGCAAAGGAGGCAGCCAAGACAGCACCAGGGCCCGCTCCAACTGGACTGTCCCGTCCCACCACACATGATAGAATTTAGATCGGCTTTCCCCAACCTGGCACTCTCCAGATGTGTGGGACTACAAGTCCCATCACCCACCGTGAAAATGCCCATGCTAGATGGAAAGGGTGGGAGCTGTAGTCCCATGCATTTGAAAGGCACAATCTTGGGGTGAGCTGATTTAGGCTTCTCATCAGCAGGAACCCGACTTTTTGACCTTACACGCTCTGTCGACCCCATAGGGAGAGCGTGGTGGCATTTGAATTGTAATAATGGGGGCAGAGCATCCTACCTCAGAGAAGCCAGGAGATCTTCTTCTGTAAGGACGTCCACATCGCCGACACTGGGACATCCCTCTTCCGATTTCTGCGAAGGAAAAAGCAGAGCTGAAAAAAGCACCCAGGTCAGAGGGGCAGATCGTGGGCCACCCCAAAGAGGCCAGGATCGCTCCGCTCCTAGAATTCTCTTATCTGACCAAAAAGCTGACCCTGGAGCCCTGTTCCCCCCCAAAACCTCTTTGGGGTTCGACAATCAACACTCACTCTCAACATGTTCATGTTCGTGTCAAAATTGCTCAGGCCGCACAGCCAAGCAGCAGCAACGCAAGAACCACCGAAAGACGCTTCTGCCTGCAGCGAACTCCAGAAGTTCAAAGTGCGACAGCGGAACGTTCAGCCTGCTTCAGAATGAGTGGGGCCAGCTTGGAATCTGAGCATCATGGCGACACTGTCAACGTGCGCAGCGTTTCATAGATTTCATAGATCATAGAGTTGGAAGGGGCCTACAAGGCCATCGAGTCCAACCCCCTGCTCTCAGTGCAGGAAACTAGAGGAGGGGTCTCCCCACCCAAGTAATAACCAGGCCTGACCCTGCTTAGCTTTCCGCGCTCAGACAAGCTGAGCCAGCGTGAGCCACAGGCCTGTATACTGGGATCCAGCTGCCCCATGCCAAGAAAAGCCCCACCAAAGGATGGGAGGTGGGTGGCTACTAAGAAGAGGGCCTTTTCTGCTGGGGCATCCCAGTTGCAGAATGAGCTTCCCAGAGAGGCTCACCTGGCACCTGGACTGTGCTCTTTCCCATGCCAGGTGACCTTATTTTCTCAGGAATTTTACTCATTTAGTCTCTGTTGTTTTAAATCCTTTACTGTGTTTTAAATCTCTGTAGAATCATAGAATCATAGAAAAGTAGAGCTGGAAGGCCAAAAACTTCTGGGGACCCAAGGTTGGAGAACACTGGTCTAGAGCCATATGATTTTGCAGTATTACCCCTGACAGTGAGGATGCTTCAAGTTGTACTGGCAAAATGGCATGGCCACACCTAGCCAAGGGGGAGTAGCACGCACCCCTTGATGGAAACCAGTACCTCTCGTAGTCAGAGGGTTTATTATAGAATCATAGAATCATAGAAAAGTAGAGTTGGAAGGGGCCTACCAGGCCATCGAGTCCAACCCCCCGCTCAATGCAGGAATCCAGGTCAAAGCATCCCCGACAGATGTCTGTCCAGCCGCACCTTGAATGCCTCCAGAGTGGGAGAGCCCACCACCTCCCTAGGTAGTTGGTTCCATTGTCTTATTGCTGATTGTCTTATTGTACTGCTGCTAGGTTTTATTTCGGCTTTTACTCCCATTTTATGCTGTAGATTGCGATTTTTAAATGTTTATACTGATTTTTAATGTCGTATTCTATGGTTAGAATTGTTGTGAACTGCCCAGAGCGCTTCGACTATTGGGCAGCATAGAAAAGTAATAAATAAATAGAAAATTAGGAAAGGAGCTGAAAATAAAACTGCCAGCATCATATATTTTTATACTCTATTTTATTGTAAAATTGTATTTTTATTGTATAATTGTAATTTTATTGTGTCATTTTATTATTGTTGTAAACCACCCAGAGAGCTTCGGCTATTGGGCAGTATAGAAATGAAGATGATGTGATGATGATGATGATGATGATGATGATGATAAAGAAATTTCTTCCCTGCCAAATGCTCTGAGGAATTTTGCAATCACTGAGACGAGTCCTTAAAAAGGTAAAGAGAGTACTTTTATTAAAACAGACCATGCGCATGGGAGAGAGAGCCCTCTCAGCATTTGGCTTAATTGGACCAACTCTGCCCATTTTCTCTAGAAAACCCTTTTAATACATTTTCAGAGTTAGCTATGCAGTACAACACTACCATGCTCTAAAGAAAAACGCTACATAGATACACACATTCTGATTCACACATGTTTCTTTCCCGCCTCATGCCACTAACGTACGTAGGCGAACACCACCTGCTTCGTTCTCTCTGTACACGTTCTCAGCCTTGGCATTATCAGTGGGATAGACACTAACAGTTCTTCAGGGAGGAGGAAGAGGCGAGGGAGTGAGAAGCAATGAAACTAGCCCTTGAGGCCACTGGGGCCCGTTTAGGGTCAGGCCCAGCCTTCGTTCTGCTTTGGTTCATAGGGAGAACATTAAGGCCTGTTTTCAGGCCTCGTTCTGCTTTGGTTCAGGTGAGCTTGCACCTTCCCACAGTCAGGCACATTTTTCATTACCGTTCTCCCCTTCGGAGATTTCTTAATCTCCACACACTCAATGTTTATCAACTTCTGTATTTCTTGCTTTACTAGGTCTCTTCTTGCCAATTTTTAATTTACCATTTCTCTCACGGCACCCAACAGATATAGTTCCCACCTTTTTTGCAGTTTGCTGTAAGCAACACGTTACACAATGTAAGCATAAGCAGAGGAGTACGTAAGCACAAGGAAGACACACTATTTCAGTAAGTACATATTTAAGCAACTGTTTGAGCCAACCCTGCTGCCTTTATGACATCTTGTAAAACGTTTCTAGATTCATCATCAACATACACCCAACAAGTTTGACTGACACACAGCTCCTTGCTGGGCTAACATGAGCTCTAGAGCAGTGTTCTCCAACCTTGGGTCCCCAGATGTTTTTGGCCTACAACTCCCAGCATGCATAGCTGGCTGGGGCATGCTGGAAGTTGTAGGCCAAAAATTTCTGGGGACCCAAGGTTGGAGAACACTGGTCTAGAGCCATATGATTTTGCAGTACTACCCCTGGCAGTGAGGATGCTTCAAGTTGTACTGGCAAAATGGCATGGCCACACCTAGCCAAGGGGGAGTAGCACGCACCCCTTGATGGAAACCAGTACCTCTCGTGGTCAGAGGGTTTATTATAGAATCATAGAATCATAGGTAGAGTTGGAAGGGGCCTACAAGGCCATCGAGTCCAACCCCCTGCTCAATGCAGGAATCCAGGTCAAAGCATCTCTGACAGATGGCTGTCCAGCCGCACCTTGAATGCCTCCAGAGTGGGAGAGCCCACCACCTCCCTAGGTAGTTGGTTCCATTGCCTTATTGCTCTGACAGTCAGGAAATTTTTCCTGGTGTTTAGGTGGAATCTGGGTTCCTGTAACTTGAGCCCATTATTCCGTGTCCTGCAAACTGGGATGACCGAGAAGAGATCCTGGCCCTCCTCTGTGTGACAACCCTTCAAGTACTGGAAGAGTGCGATCATATCTCCCCTCAGTCTCCTCTTCTGAAGGCTAAACATGCCCAGTTCTTTCAGTCTCTCCTCATAGGGCCTTGTTTCCAGTCCCTTTATCATCCTTGTTATCATCCTTATCATCCTTATTGCTCGTTTAGACTTGATTTTGCGTGCAAAGCTGCCCATGGGAGGGAGCAGACATCCTGATGGTAAAGCCAGGGATGCCCTACGTTGAGCTCGTGTGAGTGTAACTCAAGCATAGGGTTGAGGATTAACCACACTGCATGCAAAATAACTGAGGATTAACCACACGGCATGCAAAATAAAAGTGACAAAGTAATAATAAGGAGTAAGAGTAAGATTGTTACTCAGTCGCCTTGTGTTGGCAGAACTCAATGCTGGTGCCCATCCTTACACTGCACATCAGTGCCCGGTACATTTTACAACTAGTCCCCACATAAATATAAACCCTGTCACAATCTTTCCCAAATCTGACATTTTTCTGTATGCAAGTTTAATGAGTGAATTAGAGCATTAAGTGCACAGCTGAATGAAAGAGTCCTTGGAGAGGCAATCATCCCGGTGTTATGAGGCGGCTGCCTGGAGTTTTAGAGGCAAGCATTGATTAAAGACCCAAATGTTAGCCTGCAGTTGTGCAAATGATGGCACAGCTGGCACCGACCAGTTTGCAAATACAGTGACCATAAAGGGCAAGCGAGTGTGGGTGGGCGGGCGAAAGAACGAGGTGTTGCAGAAGGAGGTCGGCAATGAGCAGGGGGGTTCCGGGAAGCTGTGAACGGGGATTCAAAGGGAGGGCCACTCAGACTGCGCCCACAGGAGACCTACATGCTCATAACTGAATGTGGGTGAATAGACGGGAGTCCTCAGGGCCACACTGAGTTTCCTCTGCATTAATGCATTAGGGCTACAGGCTGAATGTGTGTTGGGCTACTTGCAATTCTAGGCTGGCTGGACATGGTCTCCACGGATGCTGAGAAGATCCCACAGGGGTACAAAGTAATGCGGAAGGAGACACTCGGGCCCAGTGCTCTTCAACATTTTTTATTAAAGACTTGGATGAGGAGGTGCAGGGAATGCTTATTAAATTTGCAGATGACACAAAGTTGGGTGGAAGTGGAACAGCGAATACTCTGGAAGACGGAAACAAAATTCAAAGTGACCTCGATAGGCTGGAGCGCTGGGCCGAAAACAACGGAATGAAATTTAATAGGGATAAATGCCAAGTGCTGCACCTAGGGAGAGGAAACCAAATGCAGAGTTACAGAATGGGGGACACTTGGCTCAACAATACCACAAGCAGGGCCGGTGCTACCATTAGGCCAACTAGGCGGCTGCCTAGGGCGCCGGGCTAAAGGAGGCGCCAGAAATGCCTTGGGGGGGGAAAAATACATCACGTATTTTACCAAGTTTGTTTTACCAATCATGTCCTGTGGCGGGGAAGGGAAGGCGAAAGAAGCGCTCCCCTCCCTCTCTCTCCTCCAGCTGGTTACCAGGAACAGCAGCAGGCAGGCTCCTCCTCACAACCAGCATCAAAAGAGGCAGAGAAGGCTACAGACTGGAGGAGGGGAGGCGGGCAGGGGCCAATGATGGGCGGCTGGTGGGCGGCTGGAAGGATGCACCTGCAAACACCTCCTTTGCCTTCCCTCTCAAGGATGCACCTGCAAACACCTCCTTCGCCTTCCCTCCCTCGCGCGAGCCTCAGGTTCCTCAGCTCAAGGTCCCCTGAAAGCAGTTATTTCCAGCAACCAGGGAGGGAGGGAAAGGTATTTTAAGCTAGCTGGGGCTCCAATGTTTTAATTATTTACCATGCTGTTTCTGTGTTTTGGTTTTAAATGGTTTTAGGATGCAATCCTATGCGTGTTTGGAGGGGGGGGAAATCCTACAACTCCCAGCATTCCCCAGCCAGCCATGCGCAATCCTATGCACGTTGAGGTAGAAAAAAGCCCCACAACTCCCAGCGTTCCAACAGCCAGCCATGCTGGCTGGTGAATGCTGGGAGTTGCGGGGCTTTTTTCTGCCTCAATGTGTTTAGGATTGTGCCCTGAGCTGTTGATGTTTTCTTTACTGTACTTTGAATATTGTTGTCTGCCTTGAGCACTAGGCTGGTAAAGGGAAAGATAGGATAATATACATTATTCTGATAAAGAAATATTGCAACAAAGTGATAGAGAGAGGAGGGGAAGTAGCAAGTTTCGTAAATCCCCTCCTAAATTTGAACCAGATGATCCATGGGCTCTCTCTTTGCTATGTTTCTACTACATGCATCCCCCCCCCTGCAACCCAGAAGGTGTACGAGTCAAACCGGTGTCTCTGCACCTCCACCCTGCGAGGTAGGACAGGCTGCAAGACGCCCTCTTGTCTCTATTCCTCACAGGTAGCGCCACCACACCTCTCTCACATCCTTTTTTCATATCCCTTGTGCTGCCTGCAGGAGGAGACAGGCTTTTACATATATATGGAGCAGGAGAAGGCCCTTGGGAGTTCCTGGCATAGCTGGGCTGATGTTGCCTCTTTGCTTTCCTCGTGAACACAAAGGAAAAGTCTCAAAGTCCACAAAGTTTTTCTATGGGGCTCGGCAGTTCCCAGGGAGGGAAATTTATTTCATAATGGGCATAGGGCTGGAGGGAGGGAGGGCTCAAGTGGGAAGGGGGGGCGCTAAATATCTGATCTTGCCTAGGGCACCAAATTGCCTTGCACCGGGCCTGACCACAAGTGAGAAGGATCTTGGAATTGTGGTAGATCACAAACTGAATATGAGCCAGCAATGCGATGTGGCTGCAAAGAAGGCAAATGCTATTTTGGGCTGCATTAAGAGAAGTATAGCTTCCAAATCGCGTGAAGTGATAATTCCCCTTTACTCGGCACTGGTTAGGCCTCATCTTGAGTATTGCGTCCAGTTCTGGGCACCACACTTTAAGAAGGACATAGACAAACTGGAGAGGGTTCAGAGGAGGGCAACAAGGATGATAAAGGGACTGGAAACAAGGCCCTATGAGGAGAGACTGAAAGAACTGGGCATGTTTAGCCTTCAGAAGATGAGGCTGAGGGGAGATATGATCGCACTCTTCCAGTACTTGAAGGGATGTCACACAGAGGAGGGCCAGGATTTCTTCTCGATCATCCCAGTTTGCAGGACACGGAATAATGGGCTCAAGTGACAGGAACCCAGATTTCACCTAAACATCAGGAAAATTTTCCTGACTGTCAGTCAGAGCAATAAGACAATGGAACCAACTACCTAGGGAGGTGGTGGGCTCTCCCACTCTGGAGGCATTCAAGGTGCGGCTGGACAGCCATCTGTCGGGGATGCTTTGACCTGGATTCCTGCACGGAGCAGGGGATTGGACTCGATGGCCTTGTAGGCCCCTTCCAACTCTACTTTTCTATGATTCTATGATTCTATGATCTATGATTCAGCTTCCCGAGAATCTCAGCTTGCTTGCTTTCCCTTCTTATTTTTTCTCTCTTTCTTTCTTTCTTTTTAATGAAGCAGCCCACGTGACTGCAGCGATGTGCTTGAAAGTGTGTGGCCAAAGTGTAACATACCTCAAGCTGGATTTTTGTTTTATTGGTGCATAGGTAGACATGAACAAGAAAGAACAGTAACCATTCATGCATCAAAGTATCTCTTCATTCATTCATTCTAACCCGGTGTTCTCCAGCCTTGGGTGCCCAGATGTTTTTGGCCTACAACTCCCAGCATGCCCCAGTGAAGGACAGATCCCTGCTATACCTGCTATATCCTTGAATATTTTTTTTTAATGGAAACTAAACTGGCAAACTGGAAGTCTCCTTGTGGGGTGCAAAAATGCTCACAAACAGTAGCAGGCCTGCTGCAACTCAAAACAAAATTTTAAACTTTAATTTTGGCCTACAACTCCCAGCATGCCCCAGCCAGCTGGCTGGGGCATGCTGGGAGTTGTAGGCCAAAAACATCTGGGGACCCAAGGTTGGAGAACACTGTTCCTGGTCAACTTCCTATTAGATGAAGGATGTCAGACAGGAATTCCGGCTGTGCCCCACTATCCAGCTCTGGCCAAAGTGGTAGGGAAAGCAGCCGTGGATGCCCCATTACAGCAAGAGGTCAGAACTACATGCATGTAGGGGTGTGTGTGTGCACAAAAATGCAGATAATATTATTGAAAATGATTTTTTTTAAGCATTATATTTTTAAGCATTTTTTTTTAAGCATTTAAGCATTATATTAGGGAAATTGCTTGCAAAATGCAGATATTAGGCAAGAATGCACGCACTGGGAGAAATGCGCACAAGCATGCATACGGATGGTTGTTGA
This sequence comes from Shinisaurus crocodilurus, assembly GCA_021292165.1. NCBI lineage: Eukaryota > Metazoa > Chordata > Lepidosauria > Squamata > Shinisauridae > Shinisaurus > Shinisaurus crocodilurus. The sequence continues at coordinate 37,743,125 of CM037884.1, read as the reverse complement.
GAAACTTTTCATTAAAAAATAATAAATCTCAAGCTGATGTGGAAATGGGATGAACCAAACTTAAGACTGGGGAAAAAGGAGAAACTGACACACTCATCCGCCGCTGGCCAGAAATGTATTTATTACTTACATTTTATTTATCGCCCATCTGGCCGGCAAACCGGGTGATGCTCCCTGAGCCTCAGAAACCATCCTGCTCGCTGGCCTTGAACTGAGGCTCCCAGCAGTCGGTCTCCAGTGCCTGCCTTCCTGCCCCACCATCACTCTGTTTCTACAGGTAGACCAAGGTCTGTGCTTGGAAGGTGCCGTGTCGGCCGCAGTAGCCGCCAGCCTGAGCATTCCCGCAGCCGGATGCTTGCCCTCCCTCGGGCCAGTCCCGGTGTTGCAGAAAAATCACCCTTCTCCAGAGAGTAGGAAGGACTCGGACCACCTCAGGCTTGCAATACAGCTTTATTGCTAGCAACAGGTTCAGGGGATTACTATCGCCAAACTGAACGCCGAATACATAAAAGCAGTTCCTTATATTAAAGCATTATACGTCATCAATTACTTGCTTGCTCTCTGGCTTGTTTTCCGGCTGTTTCTTGTACCTTTGTTATTTTTACATTCTGCTGCGCGGGCTGTCTTAACTGACTTCCCTAAATACGGCGCGAAAGTAATTTATTGCCATGTAAGCAGTCTGTTAAGGAAGGGGGGTCGGTCTGTTCCCAGGAGAGGGGGGGGGATCTTTTTCTGCCTCAGTTTTCTTTCCATCTTTTTCCCACTTCACCGGCACACCAGCCCCTATGGAGCCCTGGCCAAAGAGCTTGCTCCTCAGCCTGAACAAACTTGCCTGCGCTGGGAGGACTCGGCCTACTCCCTGGCTTCCGCTACCTTCTCCTGATTGCTGCCTTGGATCTTAGTTCTGCCTGCCATGACTACATGCCTGTCCTCACCACTCTGGAGGCACCTTCACCACTCTGCCCTGAAACTTTGCCTCCTGCCTGTTTGGGATCACACCGCTGCTTCCGGCCTAGGCTAAAAGCTGACAAGGTCCTAGGACAGTGTTCGCTGGCTGGGGCATGCTGGGAGTTGTAGGCCAAAAAAACATCTGGGGACCCAAGGTTGGAGAACACTGACCTAGGAGGTCTGATCACTGTGGCTTCAGCTTCAGCTTTTGCTTTGCCTCTACTGTGCCTTAGCATCACTACACATAAACCAGAGATGAAGACAGACCGGGCGGGCCTGCCTCATGTGTTCTTACAAGACTAGAGCATTCAGGGCTGCAGTCATTATCATGGCCCATAAAACCATCTGGGCCTCACAGGGAATGGCAAATTCCCCACAGTATATTGTTAAGCCTTTGCATGCAATCACCACCACACTTGCTTGGCAGCTTCTGTTGTCTTAAAAGGCAATAATATCGCAATATGGCCATTGATCTCTGGCAATTCAGCTTCCATTCTTCAATCATACGGCATTGTAGTATGCAAAAATGAAACACCTGGGCCATCTGTTAACTTGCTCAAAAGGCACAAAATGAAGATATTACCTGAAGCTCCTGTCATTTTCGAGGAACAGTTCATCATCTTTTGACGAAACATGATGTGCCTCATTTCATTAGAAGTTTAAAGGCGGATAGAAGACACCCATCTGGTATTCTCTTTTGAAAAAGAGGCTGAAACTGGTTCTGCTTGTCTCCTGCATGCAGTTTATCTTCCTCCTGCTCTGTCGTAGGGATGCAAGCAACTCAGTGCCAAAGTAGACAAGACACAGGAGTCAGGAGGGCCAGAAGCAGTCTCCTGGCCAGTGGCCACGGTTCCTTCTTCTTTTAAGCTGGAATGAAGACGCAAGGGGCGGGATTTCCCCCCCCTAATTTGATCAGAGGTGCAGCAGCAGTGAGGAGAGGAGGCATGGCCCTGATCCTGCAGCCTTTTTTCCTGATCAAATTCACTCCGCCAGCTGCTTTCCCACCTGCGGAGAGGGGGGGGGAGATGCGCGATCCTCATACCTTTAGTCCTGCAGGGAGAAAAGCAACTGGAGGGCTGATCAGAAAAAAAAACTGCCTGTGCGGTAATAATAATAATAATAATAATAATAATAATAATAATAATAAATTTTATTTCTTACCCGCCTCTCCGTCTAGATCGAGGCGGGGAACAACAAAAATATAAAATACACAATACATACTATTAAAACATCTTAAAACATATTAAAAACATCATAAACAACATCATTAAAACATCGTAAAAACATCGTAAAAACATCTTAAAGGCAACCTTTAAGAGTTAAGCAGCCCTCTCTTGCCATGACTTCTCCCATCAAACTCACACCTCCCTGTGTCTGCATTTCACACCCCTCTCCTGCAACTTGTCCTCACTGGGCTGTTTTGAGAGGTGTGTGTGTGTGTGTGTGTGTGTGTGTGTCCCGCCACTGCTTTAGGGATGTTTTCTAAAGTTGTTTGTGCTTCTACAAAAACTGGGGTTCCCCCCAACCCTGCTGATACCTGCCCCTTGCATGGATGGTGCGTGCCATTTTGGCTGCATACGTAAGGATCCACACTCAGAGAATGAGTTTGCCACTCATCTATATGATGTAGCACCGTAACAACACGCTCAACCTGCAGTGAGTCCGGGTTGTCAAGTCCTGAAAGAGAACATTTCTGGTCCCTGGGCCAGGCCCTGGTGGAGGAACCCAAGTATCACAGCACAGAGCCCAGATAAAAGGGACGAGCTCACAGAAGATGTTCTGCGTAGCCAAAGTGCACAGTTATTCCACGAGCTTCTAACTAAGTCCCCTGACACTGAGCAGGGCCGGTGCAAGGCAATTTGGTGCCCTAGGCAAGATCAGATATTTAGTGCCCCCCCTTCCCACTTGAGCCCTCCCTCCCTCCAGCCCTATGCCCATTATGAAATAAAAGTCAATTGTGAAATTCCTTCTACTACAAGTCATAGAATCATAGAATCATAGAATCATAGAAAAGTAGAGTTGGAAGGGGCCTACAAGGCCATCGAGTCCAACCCCCTGCTCAATGCAGGAATCCAGGTCAAAGCATCTCTGACAGATGTCTGTCCAGCCGCACCTTGAATGCCTCCAGACTGGGAGAGCCCACCACCTCCCTAGGTAGTTGATTCCATTGTCTTATTGCTCTGACAGTCAGGAAATTTTTCCTGATGTTTAGGTGGAATCTAGGTTCCTGTAACTTGAGCCCATTATTCCGTGTCCTGCAAACTGGGATGAACGAGAAGAGATCTTTGCCCTCCTCTGTGTGACATCCCTTCAAATACTGGAAGAGTGCGATCATATCTCCCCTCAGCCTCCTCTTCTGAAGGCTAAACATGCCCAGTTCTTTCAGTCTCTCCTCATAGGGCCTTGTTTCCAGTCCCTTTATCATCCTTGTTGCCCTCCTCTGAACCCTCTCCAGTTTGTCTATGTCCTTGTTAAAGTGAGGTGCCCAGAACTGGACGCAGTACTCAAGATGAGGCCTAACCAGTGCCGAGTAAAGGGGAATTATCACTTCCCGCGATTTGGAAGCTATACTTCTATTAATACAGCCCAAAATTGCATTTGCCTTCTTTGCAGCCACGTCGCATTGCTGGCTCATATTCAGTTTGTGATCTACCACAATTCCAAGATCCTTCTCACTTGTAGTATTGTTGAGCCAAGTGTCCCCCATTCTGTAACTCTGCATTTGGTTTCCTCTCCCTAGGTGCAGCACTTGGCATTTATCCCTGTTAAATTTCATTCTGTTGTTTTCGGCCCAGCGCTCCAGCCTATCGAGGTCACTTTGAATTTTGTTTCTGTCTTCCAGAGTATTAGCTGTTCCACCCAACTTTGTGTCATCTGCAAATTTGATAAGCGTTCCCTGTACCTCCTCATCCAAGTCATTAATAAAAATGTTGAAGAGCACCGGGCCCAGGACCGAGCCCTGTGGTACCCCGCTCGTTACCTCTCCCCAGTTTGAGAAGGAACCATTGATAAGCACTCTTTGAGTCCGATTCTTTAGCCAATTGTGGATCCACCTGATAGTTGTTCCATCTAGCCCACTCTTAGCTAGCTTACTAATCAGGATATCATGAGGCACTTTGTCAAAAGCTTTGCTGAAGTCCAGGTATATAATGTCCACAGCATTCCCACAGTCCACAAGGGAGGTTACCCGATCAAAAAATGAGATCAGATTAGTCTGACAGGATTTGTTCTTGACAAATCCATGCTGGCTTCTAGTAATCACTGCATTGTTTTCAAGGTGCTTGCAGACTGACTTCTTTATAATCTGCTCAAAAATCTTCCCCGGGATTGATGTCAGACTGACTGGCCTATAGTTCCCAGGTTCCTCCTTCCTGCCCTTTTTGAAGATGGGAACAACATTTGCCCTCCTCCAGTCGTCTGGCACTTCACCTGTCCTCCATGATTTCTCAAAGATAATAGACAGTGGTTCTGAGAGTTCTTCTGCCAGTTCCTTTATTACTCTAGGATGCAGCTCATCAGGCCCTGGAGATTTAAACTCGTTCAGAGTAATCAGGTGCTCCTTGACCATTTGCCTATCAATCTCAAGCTGCAATTCTGCCCCTTCAGTCTGCACTTCAGGTTTGCCAGGGGGGTCATAGACCCTCTTTTGGGAGAAGACCGAGCCGAAGTAGGAATTGAACACTTCTGCCTTTTCTTTGTCTTCTGTTATCAATTTGCCATCCTCATTGCGTAGTTGAACCACCAGTTCTTTCTTCTGTCTTTTACTGTGCATGTATCTGAAGAAAGCTTTTTTGTTGCTTTTAGCATTCCTCGCTAACCTTAGCTCATTCTCAGCTTTAGCCTTCCTGACACTATTCCTGCAGTTCTGTGCTACCTGCCTGTACTCTTCCCCTGTAGCCTGTCCTTCCTTCCACTTCCTATACGTGTCCTTTTTTGTTTTCAGGTCATCTTTGAGTTTATTGTGAAGCCACATTGGCTTCTTCTGTTGCCCTCTGCCTTTTTTCCTTGTGGGAATTGTTTGCAATTGTGCCTTTAAAATTTCCTTTTTTAAAAACTCCCACCCCTCCTGGGCTCCCTTTCTCGTGAGAGTCACTTGCCATGGGATCTTACTAATCATTGTTCTGAGTTTGTTAAAATTGGCTTTCCTAAAATCCAGGGTACGTGTTTGGCTACACTCAGCTTTTGCTTCTGTTAGAATCAAGAACTCAAGTATAACATGGTCACTTTCCCCCAGAGTTCCCGAAACTGCCACTTTATCCACTAACTCGTCTCTGTTGGTTAGAATCAGGTCAAGGATAGCCGATCCTCTAGTTCCTTCCTCCACTTTCTGTAGGAGGAAGTTATCAGCAGCACAGCTCAGGAATTTCTTGGAGGGGCCATGTTTGGCTGAATAAGTCTCCCAACAGATATCAGGGAAATTGAAGTCTCCCATTACTACCACATCGTGCCTCCTTGAAACACTGGCAATTTGCTTTTCAAAAGTTCCATCCTCGTCTTCTCCTTGATTGGGTGGTCGGTAGTAGACTCCAACCGCCATGTTCGCTTTATTCTTTGCCCCCTTTATTTTAACCCAGATGCTCTCAATGGGGCTGCCAAGCTCCTCTTCCTGTATCTCTGTGCAGAGATACGTATTTTTAACATACAGTGCAACTCCACCTCCCTTTCTGTTGCTTCTGTTCCTTTTGAACAAGTTATACCCTTCAATTGCTGTATTCCAGTCATGGGAGTCATCCCACCAGGTTTCAGTTATCCCTATCAAGTCGTACTTGCCCTCATGTATCAAGAGTTCAAGTTCGTCTTGTTTATTGCCCATACTCTGGGCATTAGTATAGAGACATTGAAGACTATGTGCTTTATAGTCCGACTTTCCCCCTACATTTTGTGGTAGACTATCAATGGGCACCGCTGGAGCTGTTCTCTCCATTGTGGCATAGAGGCCTTCTTCCATTGGTACCCCCGAGTTTATGTCTCCCTCCCCTGTTGGATTCAGTTTAAAGCCCTCCTGATTAAGTTCCTCATGCTGTGGCCAAACACATTCTTCCCAGTCCTTGTGAGGTGCAACCCATCCTTTGCCAGCAGTCCATCTTCCAGGAAGTGTAGCCCGTGGTCCCAGAATCCAAATCCCTCACGTCGGCTCCACCTTCGTAGCCAGTCATTCACTCGGAGTATTTTTCTTTCCCTTTCTATGCCTCTTCCAAGTACTGGAAGGATAGATGAGAAAACTATCTGGGCCCCGAAGTTCTTGAGTTCCCTTCCCAGCTCTTCAAAGTCTGCCGTGATTTCTTTGTAACTCCGCTTGGCAGTATCATTTGTACCCACGTGGAAGAGAAGAAAGGGGTATGTGTCGGTGGGCTGCATGAGCCTCGGCAGCTGCTCTGTCACATCCTTAATCCGTGCCCCAGGGAGACAGCACACCTGGCGAGTCCATGGGTCTTCGCGACATACTTTGGCTTCGATCCCCCGCAGGAGGGAGTCTCCCACTACGAGTACTCTTCTCTTCCTCTTGCTGAAGGCCTTGGTTTGATTGGTAAAACGAACTTGGTAAAATACGCATTTTAGCGCTGTATTTTTTTTTCAAGGCGTGTCTGGCGCCCCCTTTAGCCCGGCGCCCTAGGCAGCTGCCTAGTTGGCCTAATGGTAGCACCGGCCCTGACACTGAGCAATACATGATGCCAGGACTACAGTTTACCAGTTTTGCAGATAAGAAACACGGACAATGACTGCTGTTTTTAGTCCAAAGAATAATCAGCAAACCCACAGCAAAGAACACAAAACCCATGCAAAGTGGACCACCCAAGGAATCAAGCGAGTTTCGCCACGGTCTACAGAGCATCTAGAAAACATTTTGCCCCTTGCTGTGCAGGAACAGAGTCAGCCAGCCTGCCTGCACAGGGTGGCTTCTCCTCTGTGTGGACACCTTCACTGCCCGTTGCCCTAGCAGTCCCGCTCCTTCTTCCCCACCAGCACCACCGCCGCCAGAGCCTGGAGACGCCAAGTGAACGGGTATGGAGCAAGGTGGCCAGCCAAGCAGGCTATCACTGTCTGGGCTGCATCACGCACACGTGTGTACAACGGGCAGTCTGCCCCTGAGCTGCCCTTCCTCTTCCTTCATGTTCCTGCCCAGACCTTGGCGGTGGTGGCCCCCACCCCCTCTCTCTGGAAGTTGTGTGGGTTTTCTGTTTCTAGAGGGTCTCCGTAGCTGGGCATGCCGCAGCAGAGAAGGCCAAATTACACATTCATTTACCCGTTCGTGTACATAATAATTTACACCCCGCCTGCCCTACAGCTAGCAGAACATTTGTGAAACATTGTGAAACAATCAGAATAGTACAAATAATTTCAAATGCAATTTGACCCAATAAAAGCAGCAGAGCAAAGAATAAAATTCAATAAGTCTCAGTAATAAAAACCATCCATTATAAAACCTTGGCAGTGGTGGGACACATTAGCCTGCACAAAAAGCAGGCAGAATTGCCTCTGCAATGCCAGCAGGAAAGGTACGGATCCATCCCTCCAGACAGGGCAATCCAAAGCTTCAGGCCAATAGGAGAAAAGACCCTCCTTCATCTCAAGTTGCTACCAAAATGATACTTTAAGTGACATCCAAAGTGGATTTGGGATTCCTTTCCCCTCAGGTGGAGGAAGATCGGAGGAATTTCAACAGATGCCAACAAAGTTCCAAGAATAACAACAGCATTTCTCAGGGAGGGGTTCAACGCGCACCCCCCCAATCTCCTACCATTCCTCTTCCTGGTGGGACTTTCAAGAAGGCCTCTTCTATAGTTGACCCAGCATTCTTGCCATGATAATGCTTGTTGTGGGGGAGAGGTTACATAAGGGAATAAGAGCCAGTGTGGCATAGCGGTGAGGGTGTTGGTGGACTGGGACTCGGGAGATCCGGGTTCTAGTCCCCGCTCGGCCATGAAACTCACTGGGTGACTCTGGGCCAGTCACTGACTCTCAGCCTAACCTACCTCACAGGGTTGTTGTGAGAATAAAATGGAGAGGAGGAGGAGGAGGAGGAGGAGGAGGAGGATATAGTGTAAGCCACCTTGGGTTCCTTGCAGGAAAAAAGGTGGGGTATAAAATATAATAATTAAATAAATAAATAAATACACTGAAATCCATATCTGTCTATCCAGGGGCAAAACAGCAACTTTCCTGGATCTGAAACCTGCAACCAAGGCCCAGTTCTTTGCTTCACTTGGAGCAAAGAGACAGCAGAAATTCACAGTCTGCTCCTTCGGATAGGGGCATCCACCTTCTGACACCTGGCTCAACTGTTCTTTGATTTCTGAGTACTCTAAGGGTGGAAACAGATGTTTCAAGAGGCATGGAGCTCCCCTGCCCTGACATTGCATCCCGACTTTGTGTGCATTTAGCAAGAATCTTTTGTGATGGCTTTCTACACCATCACCAGCAGACCTGTCGCTGCAAACTTCGGATTGGTGTTGTATCCTCATAGAGGTATCCATACTTCCCACTTTACACTTAAGCAGGAGTCTTAAGCATTCACACACATGCTAAGCCTCGGAGATAAAACTGAGCCCTGGTTCCCTGTCTGATATGCAAACGCTGGTGGGAAACCCTACATCTCATCCACACAGACCACAGAGAAGCGATGGCATTGTGTCTTTCTTGACTGTTTATAGCCACTGAGCAAGACCTGCTGGCCTGGCCCACAGGCAGTCTTGAAAGCTGGCAGGGTAAGCAGGAGCAGGCATACATGTCACAGAGCAGATTTTGCCCCAATGTAAAAGGCATCGGTTATTATTAGCAAAGTATTACAGAAAATATAACTCATCAGGAAATGATGAATATCCATTTGCTTCACTCAGTGTTTCACAACAGTGCACCTCTCCTAAGGGGTATTCAGTTTTCCGAGGTTCTCACTCTGCATTCCATTTGTCTACAGGCCACCATAAGAGGAAGGTCTTTGATCCTGTTGAAATCCGGGGGGGGGGGGGGTTCACCATGACTCATGATCAAAAAATTTTGTAAAAAAAATTGGTAAGAGTGCTTAGCAGGCCGACCCTGGGACCAGGAGGCAGCGGGGAATCCAGGAGGCAGGGGAGCGAGAGCCAGCAGCGACAGCAGCAAGGAAGGCAAGGTCGAGGCTGACCGGGCTCCAGGCAACGCCCAACCTGAGCTGGGTGCTTTTGTCCCAGTGGGCCGCCTGGAGGGGTTGAGTTACCCAGAGCCTGGGGGCCTCCCAAGCTGCAGTCCTGCATGTCTCACTCAGCCCACGGGGCAGGAATATAGCAGGGATGTTGAAGAGTCCTTGGTCTCGAGTCACGAGTCGAGTCACGAGTCTTTGGACCCGAGTCTCGAGTCCGAGTCCAAGTTCTTGCTCCAAAATGGTGACTCACAAGTCACGAGTCACGAGTCACGAGTCACTCCCAAAGCTGACTCCACGAGTCCCTATTAAAATCAATGGGGTTCTTCCCCAACAAAATAAGGCTACTTCAGATGTGTGGCTTAAATAAATTCTAGGCACAAGTGTGCCTTTTAATCTCAAAACTCTGTCACTGATTTTGACAAGAACAGACCAGGCAGACAAACCCAAAATAACCAGGCAGGCAGAGGAGGCGGGGAACCCCAAAGCAGGCAGGCAGAGGCCTTTGTCTTGGACAATTCAAACTGTGGAACTGGTTAAGAAGAGACCAGGCAGGCAGAGGAGGCTGGGAACCCCAAACAGGCAGGCAGAGGCAGCCAAACCCAAAATGTCTGAAAGGTTGCATTAGGAAAATGATTTTAAAAAATAAACTTGGATTGTTACTGCAACTGGGTCCAGGCAGGGATGTTGACGAGTCCTTGGTCTCGAGTCCCGAGTCGAGTCTCGAGTCCCATTAAAAATATTGGGACTCGAGTCCGAGTCGAGTCAGAGGGGGGGACTCCGTCCGACTCACGAGTCGAGTCCTCGAGTCCGAGTCCCCATCCCTGGAATATAGCAATCAATCTGAAAGTTCCCTTTGCTAGCCAAGGTGGTTCCTGACAGCAAGCCCCGGAGGCGGCTCAGCCTGAGCAGGAGTCGTTCAGCAAAAGACGCAGGTTCCGGTGGGTGGCAGGCACAGAGTACAAGCTCCGGGGAGCAAAGCAAAGCTAGTGGCAGTGGCAGGAATAGCTCAGTAGGACACAGACACACACACACACACACACTCCCCAAGGAAGGCAGATGCGGCTCTGACAAAATCCATGGAGCAACTGAGCAGAATTGCAGCAACTTTAATGGGGGCACCATGGCTTGGAGCCACGCGGAGTGGCTCCACGCGGAAAGACGGTCGCCTGCGCCCTCTGCCTCCTCGCACAGCCAGTTCCTAGGTGGTGGGTGGGCGCTGCGCCTGAGCTGCCACACAGGTCTAGGCTGACGTGTCGTCATCGTTGCCATCTCCTCTTCAGAGAGGTCTTTGGGGGTGGGATTCTTCACAAATATAGGGGGTGCGTGTGGAACTTCCTGGGCAAGATGGCCCTGGCTTCAGGTCCTTATCTGAGGGCAGGGCCGGTGCTACCATTAGGCCAACTAGGCAGCCGCCTAGGGCGCAGGGCTAAAAGGGGCGCCAGAAATGCCTTGAAAAAAAACACAGCGCTCTCAAGTGGGAAGGGGGGCGCTAAATATCTGATCTTGCCTAGGGCACCAAACTGCCTTGCACCGGTCCTGTCTGAGGGCGCTGGAGCAGAGTCACAACAGATAGGCCAGCCAGGGGGGTCTAATCCCTAGAGATGGTGTACCTTGGGGCAAGAGGGATGAGAAGCAAGACTGGTCGGACATTCTGAAGCCATTCCAGAGGGGGGGTGTGGGACGCTGCCCCAGGCCTCGATGATGGGAACGGTCCACTTTCCCGACAGTGTCGCTGTGCTGTGGGAACCACGGTCCTGTCAATGTAGCACTTCCCTGGTCTGGAAAAAAAAAAATAGCAATTTTCTGCATCCTCTTCCTGCCCTTTGTCCTTTCCTTTTGTCATTAATTTGCCCATATTAATTACTTGTAGGTCATCAACTCTGTCCAGTAATGAGATTGTTGGCTAACTTTGCGTAATCGTTTTAGCTTAGAGATAGTTAGAGATGCAAGGTTTTTAGCGTATCAAATCTATTTAGAAGGAAGCAATCAAGAATGTTTAACAACTAAGCAGAGGAAGTGGAGAGAGAACTGAAGAACAGAATGGACGAGGTTGTTCTTGCACCAATATCCCCACTAGTTTAAATAATAATAATAATAATAATAATAATAATAATAATAATAATAATAATAATAATAATAATAAATTGTATTTCTTACCCGCCTCTCCGTCTAGATCGAGGCGGGGAACAACAAAAATATAAAATACACAATACATACTATTAAAACATCTTAAAACATATTAAAAACATCATAAACAACATCATTAAAACATCATTAAAACATCATTAAAATATCGTAAAAACATCTTAAAGGCAACCTTAAAGAACACAGAGAGCTCGCTGTGAGTTCACCTCTGGAAGGTTTGGGAGGGGTTGCCATAGTAGGATGAACCTGAGAAGAAATGAGTGGAATAGAAATATAAACATTCCCAGGATTCCGTTTCACTCTCCAGTCATGGAGGATGCTTCCAGACGAGGTTCTCGTGGCACCATCGTGCCTCTCACTGACCGGCTCAGCGTGTCTTAGAGGGACAAGTGGTGTTCGGCCACCGGAGACTGAGCAGGAGCCATCCTGCCTCATTCATGGAAGTGTATGGGTGGGTGGGTTTTTCTCCCAGGCGATGCATTCTCTTCTGGTGACCCGTCCATGTTTTCTTACTGCTCCTTCAGTCTTTTTCCTTAACACAGAATATCCATTCAGGAGAAAGAGACAGACAGCGGCAGAATGCCTTCTCCCTGCTAGCACGAGGCAGGGCCGTCCCTCTCATGAGGTGGGGTGACCCCTGCCTCAGGTGGCAGAGCGGAAGGATCAGCAGATGTCATGCTCCCTCCCTCCCTTTGCCACTGCTGTGTATATATTATATCTATATATTTATATTTATTATATTTATATCCCACCTTTTTTCCTCTTGCGAGGAACCCAAGGTGGCTTACACGATCCTCCTCCTCTCCACTTTATCCTCACAACAACCCTGTGAGGTGGGTTAGGCTGAGAGTCAGTGACTGGCCCAAAGTCACCCAGTGAGTTTCCTGGCCGAGCGGGGACTAGAACCCGGATCTCCCGAGTCCCAGTCCGACACTCTCACCACTAGGCCACCCACTTTGTGGATCCTCTCAGAGCGAGTGGCAGCCAGCCGGCGTGGCTCTTTAGAGAGCAGGCCAGGCCCAAATGCCCAGCTTCGAGGGGTCCTTCCTTAGAGTCAGGCATTGCGGGAGGAGGGGTGTCCCTGAAGGTGGCCCATGGTACAGGGGAGAGACACAGATGCTGCAGGGGGAGCGGGATAGAGGTGGGGCAGTGCAGTGGCAAGGGGCAGCGGTGTGCTCTCCCGCATCAGTGCTGACACTAGGAGCCCTCTGTTTGGAAGCCCCCTTCTTCATTGCCAGGTTTGCTTTGCTGTTCTTTCCTGTTCTGTTTTTTTTTTTTTTTTTAATTAGAATTGCTACCACATTTCACCTACAGTGAAATTTTGATGGTGATTTGGAGGTTTGTGCTTGGGCAGAACGTCTGCGGAATTTCAAAGAAATCAAAAATAATTTTCAGCCAAGTGTGGCAAAAATTTCTTGGGCAGCAGAGGGGGCGCCACATATCTCAACCTGTGACCCACAGAATACATCAGTACAGATCTACGGAAGAAACCAGGCCAGTGCCTGAGTGCCACCATCTCTGTTGCATCTGCCGTAATTTACACACACGACTAAGGACCCTCAGTAAACCTCCGCCATTTCTTTCTTTGTCCCAGTAACCCCCAGGCAGCTGATAGCAAAGCAGGGGGCACGCAGGGGGCCGTGTCCGGCAGTCCTTCCTTTCCCATGCAGAGGCTTGTTTGAGCAGAGCCAAAAGAGGAGGGCTTCCCCAGGTGTGCAGCATGGTGCAGGTGGCAACTGCCGCACCCCTGCCTTGCTCTGCTCATTCCTTGGAGGCGCGGTGGTGGTGGCGACGTGCCCGCAGCAGCAGTGGTGCTGCCATCTGTGGCACTGTCAGGGTAGAAACTCATGAAATCAGTGGAAAGTCACGCAAATCTTGCCCAGATCTTGCAAGTGTTGCATTTGGACAGGCGGACAGAGCAGCATGGTTTGTTGATGTCTAGCCAGTGGTAGGTCCGGGGGCATGTTCTGGAGGAACCTGTTGCAGCCACCCGGCTGAAGCTGACCAGGAGGTCTGGCGGGGTCAGGTCAGTGCCTGGATGAGTGGCTGCCTGGGCACTCTGTGGAACCACGACGGACTAGTCCCTGCAGGGGAGGCGGGGGGGGGATTAAATAAGATAAATACGGTAATGGGGACCACGCAAAGGAGCGCGCAGCGTTGTGCAGCGAGGAAATCGCCGGGCTTTCTTCTTCTTCCCAGCTTAAAACTATCCTGAAAGAGATTAAAATGAGTTTCATTTACCCCCCCAAGCATAAATTTCCTAATGGTGTTTAGAATTAATATGGTCCCAGGATTTATTTATCATAAGTTTTTCTGATACTGGAATTGATGGCGAGTGTAGCAGAGGAGGAACTGAAACATTGGCTGAGCAGGATATGCTGTCTGAATCTGTGCCCCCGCCTGAGACTTTGCGTGACCTTATTTCTCACCTTGAGCATTCTCAGATACGGTTGCGTCTTTGCGGCTGTTCCAGACCATTTCAGCATCAGTTGCATGATTGCATCAGCCGAAAGGAGCTTTCGCAAACAAAGTGATTAAGGTCTCCACTGAGGTACACGCTCAGGTCACAGATGTCCCAAGATAGGCTGAACACATTCGCAGCCCTGTCAAGTGACTGGTACCTACGATGTATGGATGATTGTGATACTCCTAAATATACACCATTTCGCTGCTGGGGGTCGGGGGAGCAAGGAGGCAGGAAGTGTTTTGCTTGTGATCTCCTAGAGATGGAAAAATTCTGGAAATGGGGAAGCTTAGGGACAGGGGGACACTTTTCTTAGGGGGGTGTATGTGAGAAAGACGGGGGGAGAGAGAGAGAATGGGGTGGATGTTTAGGGGGAAACTGAAACTTATGTATTGCGGAGGGATAGCGGTGGTCCCCTGCTGTAGCAAAAGCAGAAAAGGTTCTTGTTGTGGCACCTGAAAGATGAACAGACAGAGTCAGTCTGATGTGCAGACCTGAAAGTCACCATATCAAGCAATGCGAAATGGGTGATTTAGAATTTACCAGCAAACCTGATTGAATTTAATCCTGACTTAATAGTGAATGGATGTGTCTTTCTCAGCTGTGAAATGACCATAACATAGCTAGGAAGATAGTATTATTACAATCTCTGACAGCTGTTACAAATAAGTCACTCTTTTTGCATCTTGCACACATTTTGGCTTGTGCAGTTACAGGCCAGGGCCTGTGCCCAGGGCCAGCCCTACCGTTAGGCAAGGTGAGGCGGCTGCCTCAGGCGGCAGATGCCAGGGTTGCAGCAGCCAGCCCCCCTCTCCCCCCGAATCCCGTAAGTTAGCATAGTCTGCACCCCCTAACCCACGCTTGCTGCCCTCAGGTACAGTGGGGTATTTTGTCCCATTACCTGTGTAAGATTCAACTGCAAGTCCAGTCAGATTCTGTGTGTGGGATGGGGGCGGGTGCCATCTTGTCCTTCACCTCCGATAGCAAAATGTGACTTGGGCCAGCCCTAACATTTCATGGCCATTTGCCCACGCTGCTGACAGTTCTCTCTCTCTCTCTCTTTCTCTGTACCATAGATAGATAGATAGATAGATATACAGGGCTTTTTTTCTGGTGGAACTCACCGGAACTGAGTTCCAGCACCTTTTCTTCTATTAATTGCATTACAATTTAATCGCCATCTACTCCCGAGGAAATGTAATCCAAGAGTTCCGGTACCTTTTTCTCCAGAAAAAAAGCACTGGCGCCTGCACATGTGGCCCGGCCGTGAGCCCCGAGCCAGCATCACATGCAGCCCTCAGGTCCAAAAAGGTTGTGCACCCCTGCACTATAAGCATGTTCATCGCCAGTATCTTGAATGTAGCCCGTATCATGCTGAACATCCCAAAGAACTGACGGGCAAGCCATGCTGGAGGAATGGAGTAGAAAACTCAAACACTGCCGCAGGTGTTCAGCCCCGCCCCCCCGACATGTAGAGGGCTGCTGGAACAGCAATGGGGGGGAGGGAGGGACCCACAGACTCTTCCCTACTCTCCCCCTTGTGCAACGGCAATCATTGGGGGGGGGGATTACCAAATAGGACTACAGCTGGCAAGAGTGGGTGGGAGTACAGCCCGCCTTTTATGAGTAAACATACTTGCTTTGCAACACATCTCCATTTAAAATGATTTAATTACATCTTTAAACAGAGGAAGTCTAATGTACTGATCATGCCCGAATGGCTGCTGCTTTCACTTTTGGCTATGCAATAGCATAGCATTGTTCTCTTCAGCTCAGTAGAGGTTTTGCAAGAAATCCATTGCCTGAATTACAGGATTGAGAATTGAGAATTTAAAAGCACATATCAATGAAAGATTGACATGCCACTGGCTCCGGTTTCAGTGTTCCCCCAACATGCAGAGAGGTCAGGTGTTGGCAGGAATTTGGGGAAACGTCTGTAAAGGGAAGATTGTAAAGGGAGGGGGGGCGTTTTACAGGTGTCCCTCCTGGAGAGGAGGAGGATGATTATGTAAGCCGCCTTGAGTTCCTTGCAGGAAAAAAGGCGGGGTATAAATGAAATAAATAAATAAATGGGCTTGACCCCTCTCAGTATGAACTAATAATATACTTTCACTCAACGTTAACCAACACACAGAGTTGTCCCCTCTTCCTGCTCCGGCTTGGGTTGCCGTAAGGCTGTGTTCAGACTGGTAGAGGCCATTTTACTTTTGTGAAAAGGCTTGCTAAACAGACATATGTTTAATTAACTTACCCTGAATTAAATGACTGGTTAAATGGGACCTCTGAAACCTTTAACTTTAGGAATACACAATGGATTTTCACCAAACCAGTGAAGGACAGATCCCTGCTATACCTGCTATATCCTTGAATTTTTTTTTTAAATGGAAACTAAACTGGCAAACTGGAAGTCTCCTTGTGGGGTGCAAAAATGCTCACAAACAGTAGCAGGCCTGCTGCAACTCAAAACAAAATTTTAAACTTTAATTTTGGCCTACAACTCCCAGCATGCCCCAGCCAGCTGGCTGGGGCATGCTGAGAGTTGTAGGCCAAAAACATCTGGGGACCCAAGGTTGGAGAACACTGCTTTATTAGATTTTCCTGAAATTTGGTCAGATTATACCACTCACCAGGTAGGGTCTCTGTGCCAGAATTCATACTGATAGGACAAAATTTTGATTTCATGCTTAATAGGATTTCCAGGCATTATAATGGTAGAACCCTGAATCGGCAAACTGGCTTAAGTAAACAGTTGTTCTTGTGGCTATATCATAGGAAGAAACTAAGACCAAATTAGATTCCTTCCTTCCCCAGCCTAGATTTATCCATCGCTGCTTGCTGGCCCTTCTCTTAGGAGGGCTGGCAACACTGACTCCGGCAATATGGCACAATCATTTGGGCCAATGAAGCTGTTGTATACAGAGTCAGGCCGTTGGCCCACCCAGCCCAGTGGTGCCTACTCCAACTGACAGCAACCGTCCAGGGTCTTTCTTGGGCCCTCCTACTCGGGATCCTTTAACTCAGTGCTTCTCAATTATTTTCTGTCATGCCCCCCCTAGGAAGAAGAAAACATTTCGCGCCCCCCGCGCGACTGTAAATAGTATCATTTGTCTATAAAATTGTTATAAGTACACCTCTGCATAACACTGTATCCTTATTAACGTATAAGACAGTGTTTGCCGAGGTCAAACGAGCCCCCCTTTACGGAGCCTTGCGCCCCCCCTGGGGGGCCCGCCCCACTATTTGAGAAGCACTGCTTTAACTGGAGGTGTCCAGATTGAACCTGAGATCCTCTGCCTGCAAAACATGCATTCCGCCACTGAACCATGGCCCGGTCCCCTAAAACTGAGGATCTTATTTGCCAGTACTAGTTCAATGGTTAACAAGAAAAGAACATACAGAGATTCTGGCACAGAAGCTTTCTGTATCTAGGCCAAAATCTGAAGAACTACGCAGCTGGTTCCCTGCGCCCATGGTTAAATGGCAAACTAATTTTGAATGGAACTACACCGCACCTTTCGCTCCATAAGACGCACCGGACCATAAGACGCACTTACCGTATGGTACCAAAAAAAATTTTTTTTTCTTAAATCTGTTCCATGGGGAATCAGCTGAGAGGCGGGGATTCCCCGCCCTGCCCAGGAGTCCTCCGCTCTTCCGGACCAGCAGAGGAAAGTAAAATAAAAATAAAATAAATAAATAATAATAATAATAATAATAATAATAATAATAATATATATTTTAAAAAAATCAGCTGTTCCACGGGGAATCAGCTGAGAGGCAGGGGTTTCCCCCGCCCTGCCCAGGAGTCCTCCGCTCTTCCGGACCAGCAGAGGAAAGTAAAAATAAAATAAAAAATAAAATAATAATAATAATAATAATAATTTTATTTTTTAAAAAAATCAGCTGTTCCACGGGGAATCAGCTGAGAGGTGGGGTTTTCCCCCTGCCCTGCCCAGGAGTCCTCCGCTCTTCCGGACCAGCAGAGGAAAGTAAAAATAAAATAAAAAATAAAATAAAATAATAATAATTATTATTATTTTATTTTTTAAAAAATCAGCTGTTCCGCGGGAATCAGCTGAGAGGCGGGGGCTTCCCCCACCCTGCCCAGGAGTCCTCCGCTCTTCCGGACCAGCAGAGGAAAGTAAAAAAAATAAATAAATAAAATTATTTTTTTTAACTGTATTCACTCCATAGGACGCACAGACATTTCCACCTAGTTTGGGGGGGGGGCGGGGGAGTGCATCTTATGGAGCGAAAATGTGAAATTGTGGACACGTGTGACATGACATCACCACATTGTGCATTCCTTCCTTCCTCCCCTCCCTCCTGACCTCACAGCAACAGTCGATAATGCGGAGCGGAGCCCAGGAAAGGCGTACTGTGATGTCATGCGATACGTCACACGCTTCCACCACTACACACTGTGGGAGAGGAGGGGGACCCTTAACGCAGGTTTGCCATTTTCAGCAGCAGCCCCCCTTTGCTCATGGCCACATGTTCCACCGACCTGCGGAGAATTTCCTGAGCAGTTTGCACAAGGGCGAGACGCCATGCCGCTCTTCAAAGGAAAGCCTGCCTTGGATCTCGGAAGGAAGGAGCGGGGCCTCTTTGCCATGGGCAGAGTGTGTCTCTGAGCATTTGGGGCCTCCGTTTCGGCTTTCTCTCTGTTTGAAAGTGGGCATAAATCAGCCTCCGGCACTCACTGGAAATGACAAACGGCTAGTGCAACGGGAGACATTTTTATATACCAAACAGCCCGTTTCTGTTTCTGCGTCGCTTATCACGAACGACGCCTTGGCACAGCGCTGTGGAGTGGCAGGGCAGGAACCCTTGGAAGGGAAGGTGGATTTCATTTAGTGCCTTGTGAAAATGACAGCAAGCCACTTTAATATGTTATTAAACCCTCTTAGTAAAATGAGCCATTTAATCCCATATGCTGACTTCAAAGTCCCAATGCTGCCCCTTCGTGCGCAGTTAATGAAATGATGCCGTAAACCAGGCAGTGTTTTAAAACGGTGGAACGGATGATCCAGCCCCACGCTCTCTCCTGCGGGTTCTGTTTTAATTGTACAGAGATGCCCAGAAGAGCAGGTTCACGGTTATGGGTGGGTGAGAAGTAAAAGGTTGGCCTGGCCCGCTCGACCAAGCGGGTCTTTCAGGCGGCAGCAGAGGCTGCCGTGCCTCCCTTGCCTTTTGTCACGGACTCTGGACACCCCGTCAGACCAGCCCGCTGAGCCGCTTGGGGCCGTCCGTGCTCTCGCTGCAAAGCCCCCTTCGAGGAACAGGAGGAAGCAGGCGTGTGGTTACAGGCAACATCGTCGGCCCTTGCAGTTGGTGGGCAGCGCAAGGTCTCTGGGCTGCCCAGGCCTGGGACAGATACTGGGAGCCTGTTTTGTTTATTTCAAGCATTTTTACCGTGCTCTTTAGCCAAAAAGGGCCCCAGAGCGGGTTACAAATATCAGCAGTAGGACCATTCCAGGCAGCAGGTTTACAATCTAAAAGTCATGACACGCAGGGAGCCCCAGAAATACCCTTAGTTGGGACAAGGGAGAGGGCACTTTCGGTGGATGTGCCTAGACTGTGGAACTCCCTTCCGAAGGAAGCCCGTCACCCCCTCCTTAATGGCCTTCCACAATATGGTAGAAACCTTCCTTTTTAGGAAAGCATTTAGGCTGTGTGAATTGCCGTCTTACTGAATTTGGTTTTGTAACTGACTCTGGTTTTTAAATAATTTTACTGCTGTATTCTGTTACTTTCTGCTCCTATTTTAGTGTTTGATGGCTCAATCCTAGGCATGTTTAGACAGAAAAAAGAACTGCAACTCTCAACGTTATGGAGCTGCAAGACGGAATTCCTCCAGCATGGCTTGCCCGTCAGTTCTTTGGGATGTTCAGCATGATACGGGCTACATTCAAGATACTGGCGATGAACATGCTTATAGTGCAGGGGTGCACAACCTTTTTGGACCTGAGGGCTGCATGTGATGCTGACTCGGGGCTCACGGCCGGGCCACATGTGCAGGCGCCCAGCAATCCTGATCCAGATCTCTCTTTCCAATGAGGAAAGCACGATCTGCCTGAGGGTCTCTGGGGCATGGGGTGGGGTGGAAAGCCCTCTCTCCAGCCCTCCCCCTAGCAGTCCTGGTACAGGCTGCTGTCTGCTCCCTCCCAGTGGAGAAATGGTGGCGGTGGGGAATTCAGCAGTGCTTCCGAGGGGGCACAGTTAAGGCCCCCTTGGCTGCAGGCTGTGCACCCCTGTTACTGTGCAATCCTATTCTCAGAAGTACGTCCCATGGAATGCAATGGAACTCCCTCCCTGGTAAGGATTGCAGCAGCCTTAGTTGACATTCTGTTTCCTGTTCCTCGGGTCCAACCCTGACGTAGCCCACTTTGCTCTTGCTTCCTCGACTGCATTTGTATTTGGCTGACTTGGATCAGCTCAGTCCTGGGATGTGTGGGGTGGGTGCTTCCAGGTGGAGAGCTAAAAGTGCAACGAATCAAGTGGCTCTTCTGTCTCTCCTTCCTTAATGGATTGTTTGTGGCAAGAAGAAGGATGGAAGAAGCGAGAAAACATGGGAGGGCCACAAATGGAAGACGCCGCCATTGCCTGTTCTGGATGGGGTTGCGCCCCCTTTGAAAGACCAGGTTCGTAGTCTGGGGTACTCCTAGATCCATCACTGTCACTGGAGTCCCAAGTGACTGTGGCAGCTCGGAGTGCCTTTTACCGTCTTCGATTGGTTCACCAGCGATGGCGTTTCCTGGACAGGGATAGCTTGGCCACAGTGATACAGCCGCTAGTAACCTCAAGACTGGATTACTGCAATGCACTCTATGTGGGGCTGCCCTTAAGGCTAGCCCTGCTCGAACTGCAGCATCTACCGGTAAGCAAATTGGTCATGGCATGGCAGGCCATGAATCAGTCTTCCTCTTCTCCTGAGGGCCAAGATGTAAAAACCCTCTGATTAGTTGGAACTCTGCTGGACAACTCTGAGCAGATGCAGTGGTGCTGAAAGGTGAGGTTTCTTTGTCATCATTATCACCACAGATTAGACACGAAGTTGAGTGCTTGATTGGATTCATTATGACTCTTCTGCCACCATTGAGTTAATCAGCACCTGCAGGTGGCGTCGAGAGCACATAATGCCGTCCACATGCTGAAGCTAAGCAGGTGTGAGCTGGGTCAGTGCTTGGATGGGTGACAGCCTGGGCTGCCCACATCTGTTCTCCTGCACTGAGCACTCCACCATTCTAGGATTCTAGGATCATTATTGGCATTTCAGTGCTGCTGGTTTCTTGGTCCAGCAGGGAACTAGATTATTCCATGAACAGGGTGAGGACATACAGCAGTAAATGGTAACTATTGCCTAGACCAGTGTTCTCCAACCTTGGGTCCCCAGATGTTTTTGGCCTACAACTCCCAGCATAGCTGGCTGGGGCATGCTGGGAATTGTAGACCAAAAACATCTGTGGACCCCAGGTTGGAGAACACTGGCCTAGACCATTTTCCATATCCAAAGGTGAACCAGGGCTTTGACAGGACTGGCAATTTGAACGACAGGAAAATCCTCAAGAGCCATCAGAAAAGCATGAGGATGCATCAGTCTTCTGGGGTGGGTTATCTTAATAGGCTGTTCGCACCTGCAGAAGTCTTGGGTTTTGTAAAACTTGGTAAAAAAAATATCCCCAGCCAGGTCGTGATTTGCTCATGACAACTGGTACATTAAGCTCCCCACTTCCAGATCGCCATCTTTCCATCTCGTGCAAAATGCCAAGTCCAAGGCGTGCCCAACTGAATGTGTAAAGCCAGAAATCACCTGGGATAGACCCATGGTCTGCCATGGTGGCCCATGAACTTCTGAGCCACTCCAGCAGGGGGACATTAGCATGGATGCTGAAGTCCCCCAGAACATCCAGTCCGGGAGACTGTAGCATCAGCCTGAAACCACCCCGCTAGCTCAGGTAGGGGGCCAGTTCAGTTGGCCAGCAGGGCAGATGGTACACCAAGAGAATCCCTGTGCTGTCCCAAGCACTCAGCTGCAGAAACACATACTCAAAATTTGGTGAAGTCTGGATGAGGCACCTAGTCAGAATAGAATCTTGACCTCACTTTAAGAAGGACATAGACAAACTGGAGAGGGTTCAGAGAGGGTTCAGAGGAGGGCAACAAGGATGATAAAGGGACTGGAAACAAGGCCCTATGAGGAGAGACTGAAGGAACTGGGCATGTCTAGCCTTCAGAAGAGGAGATTGAGGGGAGATATGATCGCACTCTTCCAGTACTTGAAGGGTTGTCACACAGAGGAGGGCCAGGATCTCTTCTCGTTCATCCCAGTTTGCAGGACACGGAATAATGGGCTCAAGTGACAGGAACCCAGATTCCACCTAAACATCAGGAAAAATTTCCTGACTGTCAGAGCAATAAGACAGTGGAATCAACTACCTAGGGAGGTGGTGGGCTCTCCCAGTCTGGAGGCATTCAAGGTGCAGCTGGACAGATATCTGTCAGGGATGCTTCGTCCTGGATTTCTGCATTGAGCAGGGGGTTGGACTCGATGGCCTTGTAGGCCCCTTCCAACTCTACTTTTCTATGATTCTATGATTCTATGAACTACTACCCTCCTCCTGGGCCAAGACTACTGCTGCATGGAAAAACCTGGTCGGCAGAAATGGCACCAATTCACCCCACCTACCACATCCAGCGAGGTCTCTTTATTACATGCCACTACAGCATGCTCGTCCAAGAACAAATCTTGGATGGAACATTTTTACTGTCGATAACTTGGAGGATGTTGGGTATCCTATGCAGGGCAGGCGGTGCACTGAGGCGATCTAGTTCACCTTCCCACTTGTCCCACCCTGAAAGTCAGGCAGACGGCCGATTTCGGCTTTCTAACTGCAGCACTTCGGACAGGGAGGGAAGGAGACTGGAGCGCCGTCAGGATGTGCCATCAAGATCCTTCACACCCCCTTTACCCCTTCTCCGAGGTTACTCTTACGACCTCGGGGAAGCAGCTGGTGTGGTTCCTTCTGCTGTCTAGGGGGCCGTTAGGAGTGCTCTGTTAGTATGAAAATGGCATCTTGAAATTTTCCATTTGTAGGCAGAGAAATTGGGAGATGATTTCACTGAAGTTCTCCGGGGGGGGGGGAGTGGTTTTTTAAAAAATTTATTTTTACTGCTGTTAGCAGTGGCAGTAGCACAACTTCTTTCTTTGTCCTAAGATTCCCTGCCCCCTCCGCCACGGTGCTGGAAGCCTGGCCACCATTCTGCTCCTCCGCAATGCCTCGGACTGAGTGTGGTTCTGGATCATGCTGTGCGGGGTGGCTGGGTGGGTGGGGCTGCCATGAAAAAGCTGGTGGGGAATATTTCAAGAAAATGCAGAGAACTGGACTAGGGGAATGAGAAAAATCAGTTTCTTCTGAGAAATTTGGGCTCAACTCTACTAGGCTCCTGAAGATAAAAAGTTAGATGAGCAAAGAGGAAATATTTTGGATCTTGCCAGGTTTGACACTCTAATTAAGAAGACTGCTGAGCTAAAAGCATCTAATGCTTCCAGCTGTCATCAGGAAGTGTTTAAGTGTGAGAAGGAAATTACGGATTCCTTTTTTCAGAAAATGTAACCTAATGGCTCCTGCAGCAGTGGCATGTTGGTGACTAACCGGATAAACCCCCTCCCATCAAATCCAGCATCAACACGGATCGTGATGGAACAGTACTGTTACGCCCGCTCCATGATGAATGTCCTGTTAGATTCCTTTGAGCAGGGCTCTCTCGCTGGACCAGGGCAGTTTGGGAGAGAGACCGAGAGAGCTGAGAGTTGCAAGCTTGGAGGAAGGGGAGCTGCCTCTCTCTGAAGATCTGATGCGGGAAGAACAGTGGGGTTTGGTGGTCTTTTGGTGTGTTTAAGCCAGCCTTCTCCAACCTGGGGCCCTTGAGATGTGTTGGACTACAACTTCCAGCATCCCTATGTGGCTCCGGTTCAGTTTATCTCAAGAAGCGTCTCCAGCAACATCAAATAGGCCGCTCAACAAGATCCGCCATGGATGGCCTTCTCCTTGATTCCATCAGCCAGAGCAGCCAGGCTGGAGGGGACTAGGAAGAGGGCCTTTTCTGTGGCGGCCTCCCAACTGCTGAACTTTCTCCCCCCAGTGACCTCCACCATGCCCCCTCTTTGATGAGCTTCCGCCCTTCATTAAAAACATGGCTTTTCAGGCAGGAATATGGGGTGGGTTAGGATTTTAACATTTTATACTGTTTTAAGTGTATTTTGATCTGTTTCGTTTCATTGTATGTTGTCCATTGCCCAGAGTGACCGGGTACCGGCTAGATGGGCGATCTAGAAATTAAATAAATAAATAAGGGCACCAGGTTGGGGAAGGGTGGCTGAAGCCTTCTGCCTCCACCTTTGTTCAAGCGGCATATTTGGAACTCAACAGTGGCGGGCATGTCCCCAAGATGGTGATGGCCACCACATGCCTCCATGGTGGCTGGAGAGGGTGTGACCCAGGGCACGGTGGCAGGTGTGTGGCCTGGCGACATCATCACCTGAGACCGCCCCGGAACATGCCTGGCAATGGCAGCAACAGGAGGCCACTGGTTTCTCCGGGGTCCAGAGACGGTTGGAGTCCTCATCGGGGCTGCAGCGGGCTGAAGCCTGTGCCTCCTGACCTTGGTGGGGAGCTCCACATACCCCAACACAGAGATCTGAGCAGGGGTCTGCGCTAGGATGGCCCAGAAGGGCTGTGAGCAGGCCGTGGCCCAGCTGGGCTTCTGGTGGAAGGTCGAGAGGGGGCGGGGGCACTGGGAGCACTGTGTGGTGCCCAGGCAGGACTTGCCCACCTCCTATGACTCCACACTCCAGGTGTGGGTAGAGGCGGGAAGGCCTGCCTTCCAAGACTGGGAGGGCCGGTAGACATGGCATGGCATGGGTGGGGCAAGCAGGGTGGGCCCCACAGCTGTGCAATGGCTGAGCACCCACTAATGGTCTTTCCCATCATTCTCCTCACAACTGCAATGATATATGCGGTTGCACAGCTCACAATTGTTGCATTGGGCAGGTGCTGCTACTCAGCACACCGATGCGGCCAGAAGAAGCTTGCCATCTCCCCCACCCGACGCCCAGCGTCCTCCTTGGCACAGGAGATCGGCAGCGCCGCTCATAGAATCATAGAATCATAGATCGAGTCCAACCCCCTACCAGGCCATCGAGTCCAACCCCCTGCTCAATGCAGGAATCCAGGTCAAAGCATCCCTGGCAGATGATTGTCCAGCCGCACCTTGAATGCCTCCAGAGTGGGAGAGCCCACCACCTCCCTAGGTAGTTGCTTCCATTGTCTTATTGCTCTGACAGTCAGGAAATTTTTCCTGATGTTTAGGTGGAATCTAGGTTCCTGTAACTTGAGCCCATTATTCCGTGTCCTGCAAACTGGGATGATCGAGAAGAGATCCTGGCCCTCCTCTGTGTGACAACCCTTCAAGTACTGGAAGAGTGCGATCATATCTCCCCTCAGTCTCCTCTTCTGGAGGCTAAACATGCCCAGTTCTTTCAGTCTCTCCTCATAGGGCCTTGTTTCCAGTCCCTTTATCATCCTTGTTGCCCTCCTCTGAACCCTCTCCAGTTTGTCTATGTCCTTCTGAAAGTGTGGTGCCCAGAACTGGACGCAGTACTCAAGATGAGGCCTGACCAGTGCCGAGTAAAGGGGAATTATCACTTCCTGCAATTTGGAAGCTATACTTCTATTAATGCAGCCCAAAATGGCATTTGCCTTCTTTGCAGCCACATCGCATTGCTGGCTCATATTCAGTTTGTGATCTACCACAATTCCAAGATCCTTCTCACTTGTAGTAAAGCAAAGGCAAGCCAGACCCCTTCCCTAGTGGCAGCCAGGAGGGAGAGCGAGTAGAGCAGCCCACCCACCTCATCACCACCGACACCCCCACTGCTGACCCCGCCCTGCCACCCGCGCCAATCCCCCCGCCACTGGCTCCACCACTGCCACAGCAGCAGCTCACGCGTCGCAAGTCAAGTGCCGGGCAGCAGGTTGGCCATCCCTAACTAAATATGATCTAATATGTTGCCCATTTTGCACCCCTGTGCAGGGACTCTCTCTTCTTGCTCAGGTGCGCCCATCGCCCCATTCTTGTTACACTCTTGGACAACCCAAACCATGCACGGCCAATATTAGGAAGGGAAGAGCAATAATGTCTTGTTTGCTTTTAATCATTGTCATGGCAGCAGTGCAGCCCGTAGGCTACAAGCCCCAGTCACAGGTACTCTAGTCTGCAAGTCAGACAAAATTGGCCTCAATAAATTTCATTTCAACCCACGACATGATTTTCTAAATTCATTTTCAAAGTAGGCCACTCAGCCGGCAGAATGAGGTGCTGACTGCCCCAGCTGATCCTGGGGTGGATCCCGCGGGAAGCAACCAGTCCAGCTGCACTGTTCATCAAGTGAGCCCATTTGGGTCCCAGAAGAAGCAACTCCTGTGCCAAAAGATCCCTGCCCTGCCCTCAGAGAAGAAGCATCAATGAAGGAAGCGCCAGTCCTCAGTGGAAAACACCATCAGCCCAATTACCTGCATCCTTTAGCTTTTATAAGGAGCTCTGCAGGCTAGACACAAACCTTTTCAAGGAGCTTCAGATGAGTGCTTGTTTCTCTTTTCCACAGATCAATTTGGCCCAGCATGAGTCCCTTGCCGTATGCTGACAACGGCTGAGTTAAATGAAGTGATTAAGAAAGAGACGAGGAGGGAGCCAGCCCTTGGGCCAAATGGGTCCCTCCCTGGCTGAACTGGACAGATTTTCCTTTAGATTTATTTCCGAGTGAATGTGTGACATGTGGAATGAGTCACTTCAGGAGGGCTCTCCTCACACTGTGCCCAGGGAAGTCCTAATATCCAGGGCCGGATTAAGATAGGGGCGATTGGAGCGGCAGCTCCAGGCCCATAACAGAAAATAGGCCCACAATATAGGGACGCGCGGCATGATTTGAGTTAGCTCTGATCGTTATCATTCAGCATAATTAATGATTTTTTCAAGATTAGAAAGGTGTTCTAAGCACATCTGCATTACAGGCTTGAGGCAAGACCTAGCAAGAACTGTTGTTCTCAAATTAGCATTTCGGTAGGTTTTTGCATTTCAATCACTGTTACTACACTTCTTTGAAGCACATGGGGGGCTTGCTAGGGTCTGTAATATTCAGATTTAGAAGGGACCTCTCTCTCCAGCCTCGAGCAAAAGATCTTTCTGATTCGCAGCTCAATTGTTCAAACGCTAGTTTAACAAAAAAACAAAAACGAAAACGAAACAAAGCAACAAGAACAACACAATTATTCTTGGTCAAGCAAAGCTTCCTGGCTTTTTGTTGTGGCTGCTTTTTCTTTTTTAATAAATAATTTGGGGGAAATTGGGAAGACCCCTACTGATGAGCTGCAGGAGTTTTTGAGTTTTGGCACTTTAATGGTAATTAAAATATTTAATTTGTTTTAATATAAAATTGCGTCTTCATTTTATTTATTTCCATAAAAAGGCCCACCAAAATCCTCAGCACCAGGCCCATAATGCTCTTAATCCGGCCCTGCTAATATCAGCAACTGCGGAGCTTAGTTGAGACTGCCAAGTGCGCCGAACGCTCAGATGGAGGAAAAATAGGGGCCTGACTCATTGTGTAATTGTCAGACCCCCTATTCTTGGCAAGGAAGGCTTCTGGAAACAGCAGTGTGTGTGAGTGGCTCCCAGACAAGGCTTTTCTCATGCATCATCATAGAAAAGTTGTTCTTAATGTTGCACTGTTGATAACCACCTTAGACCCTGAGGAAAGGCAAGGTAAAAATGGTTAAATAAATTAAACAAAACAAACAGAAACAAATAATAGGCACTCGCCATCAAATGCCATTTCACGAGCAACCCCTTCAGCAAGCAAGCTTTGAGAGAGGACCGTTTGCATATTGAAAGAAGATGCTGGGAAGAAACAGCATTTACTGCATGAACGCAATAGGAGCCTCTTGTATACGTAGGATTACACCTCTCTAAATGTTTGCATTTGTATTCCACTGGAGAACTCCTGAAAACTCAATATGCACCATTCAAATCAGACAACGGTTACTCTGTCTCAGAGTTTAATACAATAAACTGCATTTAAATGGATCAGAAGTATTATATCCAAATTTTTCGTATCAAAACCTCATATTACTCCAATGAAAATGTGCCAGACAATAAAGCTAAAACACCAGCAATATTTAAATAATATGCCTATTATCTCTATATATTTTTCTTTTAAAAATCATACAAAGACAATTGGATTGGAGATTACTAAACTCAGTTAACACAAAGGTGGTGCTGTTCCTGCCATCTGAGGTTTAAAGGCAATAAACAGGGATGACTAAAAAACACACACCACCAAACCATTTAAAAATACATTTGAAGCTATAACTCTTCTCTTTCTACTTTCTGCAATGCAGACCAGTATGACAAGAGCATTGTTAAACACTGGGGTAGCCAGGAATTGTGTAGGTTTGAATGCCAGCCCCCAAAAGGGACTCCGTCTAAGGCCCCCCCTCTGGAAGACTTCCTCTTTTGGGGACGAACTGGAGCCCACACACAAGCCAAATATTGTGGAGGAGCAGCCTGTGCCAAGGGGCCTTGAGGCAGACCAGGGGGAGTCCTGGGCCCTCAGGGGAGATGGCCATCATACCGTCCCCTCAAGGCCCACATCGCCCTCTCTTGGACTTGGAGACAAACACTGAATGGCCACCTGGCCCCAGGGAGTGTAGGTGAAGGCTCGGATGGCTACCAGAGATGCCTGCCTGAGGAATAAGGACTCCTTGCGCAAGGCTCTACTCATAAGCAGACCATTCCTCAGGTGGCACTGATGGGCGGCTGCTGTGTGAGGCTCTGAAGCCTCAGGCTTAAAAGCCTCCCGTTCTAGGTACGAGTGCTGGAACACTGGAACCAGTGTGGCATAGTGGTTAAGAGTGCTGGACTGGGACTCGGGAGACCCGGGTTCTAGTCCCCGCTCGGCCATGAAACTCACTGGGTGACTTTGGGCCAGTCACTGACTCTCAGCCTAACCTACCTCACAGGGCTGTTGTGGGGATAAAATGGAGAGGAGGAGGAGGAGGAGGAGGATTATGTAAACCGCCTTGGGTTACTTGAAGGAAAAAAGGCGAGGTATAAATATAATAAATAAATAAATAAATAAATACAAACAAACAAACAATGTCTGTGTAAGCTCCTAGATGCCTGCCTCGTCTTTCCGCTGCTCACCTTGCTCTTCTCTGGACTTCCCTGTGTTTAGAGCTGGGACTTCCTACTGACCTTGCCTTTGGAACGGACCCTGACTTAATCCCTGGAACTCTGTCCCTGCCCCACTGCAAGCAGAATAGTCCGCAATGAAAACGAGATTTGGGAAACACGCTCATCCTAGGGTGCAATCCTATACTCAAGAAATGCAAGCTGAGGGTTATAGAATATGGCGGAAGTTCTGCTGCCAGATCCACCACCACCACCACCACCACCATGAAAGATACCCCGCCGCCCGCAACACACTGTTGGTGC
Organism: Shinisaurus crocodilurus; assembly: GCA_021292165.1. Lineage (NCBI taxonomy): Eukaryota > Metazoa > Chordata > Lepidosauria > Squamata > Shinisauridae > Shinisaurus > Shinisaurus crocodilurus. The sequence continues at coordinate 37,713,894 of CM037884.1, read as the reverse complement.
ATCTGCTATGCTGGCCAATACGGGCTCGCAGCACCGCCAGAGCGGAACGGAGTCGGACCACACCTCCGTCGATGATGCAGCTTTACACCAGCCATGGAGCAGGCCCAAGGAATCTCCCCATCCTGAACCCAACGGAGAGAAAGAAATAGATTTTTAAAAATCCCACCTGGCAATGACCGCCCCATGCCACTTCACCACCGCAGAGTGCAGGATCTGGTGCCGCGCAGATTAGTGCCCAGTCACAGTATGCTACTACCGCTGGTATATAAACCCCACACAGGGAGACCGTAACTCAGATGACAGCATGCACAACATGGGCTTTACCCCTGTGGCCAGATGTCATGCGCACAGGAAGACTGCTGGTGATGGGAACTGTGTGGAGAAAGGGCACTTTGCACTGAACAAGCCGGCCTCCGTGATGTGGGATGTTTACAGTCAAAACCATAGAGTTCTGTTTAGCCACAAGGAGGCCTGATAAGAGTTTTCCTGAACATTCCCAGCGAGGACTCTATGGGGCAAACTACCTCGTCTTCCTCTGGCGGGAAGTGGGCGTGGCTCACTGCTCTTCTTTTTCCCGCCCGCCGACACACAAGAGACTTGAATCCTGAAACTCCGTGCAAAATCTTGCTCCTGATCTCCGAGCTTGTCACTCTCAGAGAGATCCAATGAACCCGGATGAATGAGTACTTTGCGACTGTACATGTCTTTTTCTCTGCCTGAAGTTGAACTGCAGTATCTGAGTGAATAAATGTTATTTTTTGCGGACGTACAGGTGGGAAATGAAGAATCGAGACAATCAGTTGGTGTTTACCTGGGCCACGTTTATTTACATATTTACATACAATGAACTGCAAAGGGATCGAGTGCGGGTTATTCTATTCTGGCCTGGTAGGCCGCTCTGTTATGCACTTGGGCGGAGCATCCAAAACCGGGAGGTGGCGAGGAATTCCGCCGCCTCCCCCTTTTGCACTTTCCAGTGTTGGGAGCCTTTGTTGCGTCGCACCCTCTCGGAGTCTCACGACAACAAGCTTGGCGAGAACAAAGGCCTCACAGGCGTTCCTGACCCCCAGCTGTCTGAGCCTACTGACCCATCCATCTGGGGCATCCTAAGACCGCCTGTCACCTGAATGGTGCCAGGGATGCTCACCTCACCCTATCCATACCCTAACCCGCACTTACCTGCCAACTATCTATCTGTGACCATTTTTCTTGCTATGTGCCCTAACTAAAATGCTCCCAACCCTGCAGTAGTATGGAGTAGGCGAAACGCGCCCACCCCCCTAATAGGGATAAGCCAAAATTCCTACTCGGCCCCTTAACGGCGACCAGAGGAGCCCATACTGAATACAGGGCGGGAGGGAGGGAGCTGCGAAGAACAAAGAGGGTGTGGGGCGGTGCTGCAGGTCCTAATATTGGCTCTTGTAACCCCGCCCCCCTTACCTGAGGCGTACCTGCGAGAACTGGTAAGTCTCGCCTCTCCTCCCCCCACGTCCGCAAAATTTCTCCCCGCCCACAGCTGCGTGTGATGCGGGGGAAGGTCATAATCTTCACAAGACTTGTTTGTCCGATTGGTATTTTAAAATCGGAGATCAACCGGGGGCCAATCCAGGGAAATTCAATCTGCTGCAAAGCATCCTGAATTATACCAAATGCCAATGCTGCTGTAACAGGCAGATCCAAGCTTCTAATTGAAGCTGAAAGGGGACTAACTCTGCTACTCCCGCAAATGCGGGAAAGGAGGGATAATATCACAAACATATCCCCTCCTAGTTTCTTATCGTCAGTCCCAACACTCTAGAGCAGTGTCCTCCAACTTTGGGCTGGCTGGGGCATGCTGGGAGTGGTAGGCCAAAAACATCTGGGGACCCAAAGTTGGAGAACACTGCTCTAGAACACACACAGTAACTCGAGCATATTGCTAACATTCCTCTTCCTAGAACCCTTACAGGTACCTCACCCTGGGACTTCCAACACATCACAGCAGCCCTGGCTCCACTCTAACAACTGGGGGTGCCAGGGGGGGGCACCACACACAGGTAAGCAAGGGACGGAGGAGGGATCCATGCTACGAAGTCAAACTGCTGCAAATGTCTCCTATGTCTCCATCCCCGCCCACCATAAATCCCTGAACTGTATTGTTGTAACACTCTTTCCTGATATGAGCAGGAAAGAGAGAGAGTAGCACAGAGGAAGTCAGAGAATGAGGATTTCCCTCATCAAGGTGTCTCTGGAGACTTCTTTCCTTTCCTTTGATAGTGTTCTTCTGTCGGGCCTCGTCCCAGTGCTGCTGTGGGCCCTATGGCTTTAAGAGCAGTGTTCTCCAACCTTGGGTCCCCAGATGTTTTTGGCCTACAACTCCCAGCATGCCCCAAGCCAGCACAGCTTGGAGAACACTGCCTTAGAGGCAGAATCTTGATTCAGACATAGAGCAGGATCATTGTGAACCCTACTCCAGCCGTGGGAAGCTCAGGGCCTGGGACTGGGAGCACAGCTCTGCCTACTTTCCCACCTGATTGCAGGCTGAAGGAGGAGGACAGGGCCGGTGCTACCATTAGGCCAACTAGGCGGCTGCCTAGGGCGCTGGGCTAAAGGGGGCGCCAGGAGCATAGGGCTGGAGGAAGGGAGGGCTCAAGTGGGAAGAGGGGGGCGCTAAATATCTGATCTTGCCTAGGGCACCAAACTGCCTTGCACCAACCCTGGAGGAGGATGCTCCGGATCAGACCCAGCTGCAAGATGCGGCCTTGCAGGAGGCCCCCCCATTTACGACCTGAGGATGGGAGAACCACGCAGAGGGGCGAAGGGCTCAGGGGTGTCACCCAGGTTATGACGCCAACTGAAAGGGCGGAACAGAAGAGACGCTTCCTCAGGTGTAGTGATGATTGTTTTATGGGCCTGATTCCCGTCTCAGGAAAGAGCATCAGGAAGGGAACTTTAGCAGCCGCTCGCCTGTATTTAAGCTGGTGCACTGGCTGGAAAAGCCTTCGCTGAGAACATCATCTTGATTGTTCTGAATGCTTCCTTGCTTGGACTTACAGGTAACCTCTTGAACTCTTGTCTTACCTTGAATCTTGTATCATTAAGACTCTGACTTGCAATATATTGCTGGGACTCTGACCCCGTATGAATTCTAGCCTTGTCTCTTGAACAAAGCAATGTATAGGCTATTTGATTCATTTGGGGATTATAAATGCTGTAGCTCTGCCATGAGCTCTGGAAAGTGGATCTGTGTAACCTGGTCTACTGCAATAAAGAGCTTCGTAGTAATTTGTGATCTGTCTGTGTCGATTTGCCAGAGAGTGTCAGAAAGCCAGTCTGATATCCTGCTTCAGGCTAGCAGTTTAAATGGCAAGGCTTCTTTACAAGATTGTTTGCATTTCTAATTAAGAGCTAAAGGTTGGATTTCATCTGGCTGAAGATCTTTTATTAAAGCTCAGTATGTTTTACAAATTGAACCTGCGCAGTCAAGAACTAAACACCGCCACTGAGTTCAATGGAACTTACTCCCAGGGGCATAGGATTGTAATCATGGCCCACGATTTTATTAGTGTTTTGTTTTGTTTGTTTTGGATGTCTGTGTTTTATGATGGAATCTTTAACCAGAATCTTAGCTCCTTTGAGTATGAATAGTAGAAGAGCAGGATTATGGGTTCTCCTTGTGAGGTGGCTGTGGGGGCTATCACGATGAGCTCCGGCACTTCAAAATGTACCATTACAGCACTGGGTGCACCAGCAGGATTATCCACTCTCAGAGATACCTGCTCTCTCTGCCATCAGGACCGGTGCAGGGCAGTTTGGCGCCCTAGGCTACATTATATTTAGCGCCCCCCCTCTTGTGCCATGGGGGGGGGCTCCGGAAAGCAGCCCTGCTCTGCAACCTCCCGCCGCCACCGGACCCCCCCCCCCGCATGCTGCTGCTGCCGCCCCCCACCTACCTTCCCACGCCTCCTCCGAAAAGGGACCCCCGCGCTCTGTTTTTGGCTGGGGGAAACCAGAGCAACAGGGCTGTTTAAGCCCTGTTGCCCTGGTTCATCCCGCTAAAACAGAGCGCGGGCGGGGCTCCGGAAACAGCGCGGAGAAGGTAGGTGTTGGGGGGGAGGCGGCGCGGAGGCGAAGCGAAGCGAGGCGAGGTGGGGGGGAGGCGGCGCGGGGGCGGAGGCAGCGCAGAGGCGAAGCGAGGCAAGGTAGGGGGGGAGGTGGCGCGGAGGTGAGGCAAGGTGGGGGGAGGCGCCCAGGCTCGGCCCCACCACTACTCCGGGCACAATCCCCCGCACTGACCTGGCTTTCTCGGTGAGGCGGGCGGGCGGGCAAGGCAGGAGCGCGCCGGCAGCATTCTGCGCCCTCTTCCGCTACGTGCCCTAGGCAACAGCCTAGTTGGCCTAGCGGTAGCGCCGGCCCTGTCTGCCATTCAGGAAGCACAGCCAAAGCAGAGGCTCGTCGTCATGCAGAGATACAGGAGGCCGGCTCATCTTACAGGCAACCAGGGCTTTTTTTCTGGTGGAACTCACCGGAACTGAGTTCCAGCACCTTTTCTTCTATCAATTGCATTACAATTTAATCGCCATCTACTCCCGAGGAAATGTAATCCAAGAGTTCCGGTACCCTTTTCTCCAGAAAAAAAGCACTGCAGGCAAGTAATTCCCAGCTGCACACACACACACACACACACACAAAGAGGAAAACTTTTGGAGCATCAAGAGGGGAGTCTGCTACCTCCCATTTCAATTCAGGAAAGAATGTTCCAGCAGCTCTCAGGAGTAAGGGAAAGAGCAGAGCCCTTCCCCCCTCTCTCTCACACACACACACCCCAGTGAGCCGCCTCTTTACCAGGAGGAGGGCCAGTTCCAGGCCCTTGGTGGAGGCACCTCCTCTTGAGAGCCCAAGCCCACCCATACCTCCTTCCTCTATGCCCCCCCCTTTTAGGGAGCAGGTGGATAACAGTGGCAAGAAGCAGAATCCACTCGCTCCTCAGCACTTTCCCTCTGGACAACCTGGCAGTGTGGCATGGGGAGGGTGGCCACACTGCCAGGTTGTCCAGAGGGAAAACCAGGCAGCCTGGTTTTCACTGCTGCTGCTGCTGTTTCTCCTCCTCAGCTGTGTGGCTGGTCAGACGTCGGTGTTGGTGGGCCTCCCAAGGCTCTGGGGCTTTGGAAACTGCCCAGTGGTGCCAACTCATGACACTGTTCCCCAGCCTCAGTCCCATCTCTGGCTCTGAAGAGGACTCTGAGGCAGAGAAGACGCCCTCCATTAACCCAACCACTGCTATGGCAGGGCCTTCCAGGCCTGAAGACATGGCTCTACGTGGCTCCTCGGATGCAGAGAACACTCCCACATTACAGCCTTCTTCGCCACCCCAACCCCATAGGAGCCAGTGGGTACAAAATTGGACAGTAGTCCCTTAGGAAACAAACCACTTCTCTGAGGGGGTGGGGCTAGATCCGCTGGCCTCTAGAAGGCGTCAGAAAGCCTTTGACTGTTGCTGAGTCAACACCTTTCCTTGACGGAGTCACACAGCTAATGTGGAGCTGTCCAAGGTCCTGAAAGACCCTGCCTGGTCTATTACCAACTTTATTGTATGCCTGCGAAACATGGACTATCTATAAACGTCACTTCCACCTCCTTGAAAGGTTTCATCAACGTTGCCTCCGGAAAATCCTGCAAATTACTTGGGAAGATAGGCGAACAAATGTCAGTGTACTGGAAGAAGCAAAGACTACTAGCATTGAAAAAATGATCCTTCAACGCCAACTTCAGTGGACCGGTCATGTTGTTCGAATGCCTGACTGCCGTCTCCCAAAGCAGTTACTTTACTCCCAACTCAAGGATGGAAAGCGGAATATCGGTGGTCAATATAAGAGGTTTAAAGATGTTCATAAGGCTAATCTAAAAAAATGCAATATAAACATCGAAAACTGGGAAGCTCTGGCCCATGAACGATCTAAATGGAGGTTGGCCTTTCACAAAGGTTCCATGGACTTTGAAGAAGCCCGAGTGCAAGGTGAAAGGGAGAAACGTGCTAAGCGAAAAGCACGTCAAATGAATCCTTTACAGGACCATCTTCTATCTGGTAACCTGTGTTCTCACTGTGGGAAGCTGTGTGGATCTAGAATTGGCCTCCACAGTCACTTACGGACCCATCGCTAGAGTCTACACAATCTTCTTTAGAATTTCCTCCTTTTATCCCGGAAGACAATCTTACTCGGTCACGAGTGATCGCCTGATGATGATTCAGCAAACCAAGCCTGACTTGACCTGATGTGATCAGACCTGACCCGACTTGACCAGACAAGACCCAGCCTGATTTGACAAGGCCGGATTTGACTTGATGTGTCCTGACAGGACCAGACAGAACAGACACCAGCCTTGGCTAGGGGCCCAGAGGGCAGTAGGCTGGTGAACACCTGCATGTTGTGAGGTCCAAGAGGCCTGTGTGTGTGTAGTTCCTGAGGAGAGAGAGGAGGCCTCAGTAAAAGTGTACCGGGGATCTCCTCCAGATGTGTTGAGCCATCCTGGCAAGCAGGTTGCACGAGAGCCTCCTGCGTGTCCATTCATGGTTCGGGATGCCTGTCCATTGCCCATTTCAGCCACTGCCTTTGTCATGAACCCATCTGGTTCAGTGAACACCAAGTCCACACATCCACCGCCGAGTCCACGTTCACCGTTGCCGCACTTTCCTACGTAGCAGTCAGTCCTGTTGTGTTCTTTTTGTGTGGACCTCAAAGCCAGGCACAGATTGCAAACCACCAATTTAAAGTTTCCGTTCAAAAGATCAGGCTCAATGGTATTTAATAATCAAGTGTCTGAGATTTTGCCTGTGAGTGGAAGTAACACAGTCTTGATTGAATGCCACAATTACATTTTATTAAAACAAAGCTCGTTGGGCTCCCTCCCTCCCCACCCTTTTTACAAAGGTACCATTTTAGTAAAAGAAACTTACCCTAAATCAGCTTCACCTTATTGCAATGATGATACAGGCTTCCCCTGGCAGCAAGAGAAATAACAACTTGTTATTTCCAGGGCATCCTTCTACAAGGTTATCGTTTCTTTCATATGCTCATCTAAGCCAAATTAATGTTGATGGCAATTGCTTCTCCCCCTCAGGTGACGTCGTCTCTGGGGCTCTAGTTCTGACAACGAGCTCATGCCAACACCAGCCATTCTCTGCCTCTTGGGGAAGAGCTACATATCTATTCCAGGATCTGTCCACGGAAAGGGAGGGAACCGCCATGGTTTTCAGGAGCAGAGTAACGTGTACAAAACAAGAGCGGTTTCCTGACGGTCACCTGAGTGGCTTCCATCCACTGCTCTTGCGACCTTTCAGGGATGGCAGTGAGAATTCAAAGCAGGAATCCTCCTCAACTATGCACGCGCCCCTGCTTGGAAGGCTGCCAGCAGAACCAGGTCAGGCACCGCACAAGTCTGACCCCGAGCAGCCCCCCACCCGATTGGGCTGGCACACCCAGCCTGGGGGCAGCCCCTGTGCAGACGGCATCTCCCTTGGCACAGCATCTGCTTTGAAGGCTGCTGAGGGGAGGCAAAGCCCACCCCCTACAGGGGACGCTTGGGGCAAGGGGGTCTCCTGTAAGGATGGGGTTTTGACCCCAGGAGCAGCCTTCAGAGCCATGGTGGGAACAACTGGGAGTTTTAAAAGCCATCTTTTCTTGTATTCACAAGGTTTTGTGAATACAGCCATGCCTTGGATTGAGAGCATAATTCGTTCCGGAAACGTGCTTGTAATCCAAAACACTCTTTATATCAAAACGAAATCCCCCCCCCCAAAAAAAATTTGTACAGAGATTTTTAATTTAAGCCGTACTACAGTACTTGTATCGCAAGACGTCGCTTGTATATCAAGTCAAAAAAAAATTAAATAAACATTTTGAAAAATTGCTTGTCTTGCAAAACGCTCTCAAACCAAGTTACTTGCAATCCATGGTATTACTGTACTGAAAGAGATGCCAGAAAAATCCGGATTATTTCCTAGGTGAACAGGAGGAGATATGCCCATCTCCAGATCCTTTCCACTGATTGTAGAAGAAAAAAGGGGCCAAGATCCAGAATAATTCAAAATAATCCCCATTGTTGCCCTGGGACTGCAGAACTCAAGGGAAGCACTCTCTGACCCTATTCATCAGCCAGAGGGCAAGGGGAAGTTGGTGTGTGTGTGTGTGTGTGTGTTAGGGATGTCAGAATAATCTGAAATGGATTCAAATGGCTCTAGATTCCTATGAATCCGACCCACAGATTCCGCAGCGGAATGGCATCCTCCAAGTCGAGCGGTTCTGCAGACATGCAGACTTCTTTTTTACTTTCCAGAATTGTATGCACATGGAGACATACAAAAATATGGAAGTTACTGGAAAATACCCTAATATATATGCCATTTTTTTAAAAAAACAACCATGTTCTATACATGTCTGATCTCTCTTCAGCCTCTGCTGTGTAGCAATATTTGTATGTTTGTGCTCTGCTCTTTTATTGTACGCTGAGCTAAGAAAAAAATATACAAAATGTTACATGCTAGTGAAAGTTCCATAAATTGTGGTGGACTTTTTTGCAGACTTTTCAGAAGGGGAAAAAATCTGAATCCATCCATGGATGGACAATGGAGCAAAAGACGCCTGACTGACAATCCATGAAACAGGTGGAACAAATGGAACAAAATATGCACATCCATAACTATTATGATCCACTGTAAACTGCTTTGAGGATCATTTGATCAAAAGGTGGGGTATAAACATGATGATGGTGGTTAATTGTTGACCCGAAAGCCAGAAGGAGGACATGAGTGTCTCTGAGAAGGTCAAGCAGTATCTAGCCTCCTTGTCAAGTAATTTCAGGGTTTTTTTTTCATTTTTACACTCAACACCTCAGAAGGATAAGAGTCTCAGAAGGCATGCCCACCCAGTCATGAACTCACCTGATCACATAAAAAGACATTAAAAATATTAAATCTGAAATTCTCTGGATTTTGCACCCAATTTTTAAGTTGCTAGCTCTCATTGTTTTAAAGATGTATTTATTTATGTATTTATTATATTTATACCCCGCCTTTTTTCCTGCAAGGGAAAATTAACATGGAATACCACAGGACATTTAATATTTCTCTGTCATGCCACAAAGAGCTATTTGAAGCTCACTTTTTCAGGGAGAACTATATTAGCAGAGACAGAGTAATGGTCCAGTGATAGACCTCTCCAGCCATGTCATCCTTCTGTCTCTGCCTTCTGCTCGCCTCCACTTTCCAAACCTGTTCCCTGGAGTCCTAGAGCTGTGGCCGTCCTTTACGAAGTGATAGGAAGTCCCGTGGAGTGGATCCTGAAGTGTACTGACACACCGCAGGCACAAATGGGGGCTGTTTTGTTTAAAGAACATGTCTGTCTCTATGTGCAAAAGCTGGATCCTTGGCAAGAGCAGACTGGGATGTGTCATGTAAGCCTCCTCCTCACTTCATTCTCCAAACCATGCACTGCACTGAGCCTTAAACACCTCCAGGAGTCATGTGTGGGTTTAAGACTCCCACCTGCCATAGCACCCTTGAGATCTGGCCAGCCTGTTCTGGTCACAGGAAAATGATAGGATAGAGCCAGAAGGAAGACCACAGACTCCGCAGGCCCAGGAGCTGCCAGTGCCTCTGATTCTGGCGGACCCTGCCCATTGTGCCTGGAGAGCTGGGCCTACAGCTCAAAGGGTCCAAAGGGGAAAGTGTGTAATTGGTGGGGAAGTGAGGATGCCTAGATTTCACACCTTGATTCAAAAAATAACCAATAAAATCTTCAGCTGCGAATCTAGTTGGGCGATTTGTGTTCTTTTTTGGTGCCAGGTGAAGACCTTCTTATTTTCTCAGGGGTAATTCTCCCTCACTCTTTTTTCTTATCCACTAGGTGGCAGGTGGGAGCATCTTGGGACTCTACCTATTACGAAGTATTGCAGAACATGCTGAAACTGAACCCCGACAAGACCGAGGTACTTCTGGTGGGGGACAAGGGGAGGTTAGGGGATGTTGACCTGGTGCTGAATGGGGTACATCTCCCCCTGAAGGACCAGGTCCGCAGCTTGGGGGTCATTCTAGACTCCCAGCTGTCCATGGAGGCTCAGGTAGCAGCTGTGAGCCGGGCAGCGCTGTATCAACCATCTGATATGGCAGCTGCGCCCCTACCTTCCTAATCACCTGCTCCCATCAGTGGTTCATGCCTTGGTCTCCTCTCGCCTAGACTACTGTAATGCGCTCTACGTGGGGTTACCCTTGAAGACGGTCCGGAAACTTCAGCTGGTACAGAACGCGGCGGCTCGCCTGATTAAGGGCAGCCGCCGGCGTGATCACATCACGCCAGTGCTTAATGAGTTGCACTGGCTACCAGTTGCTTGCCGAGCCGAATTCAAGGTGTTGGTTTCGACCTTTAAAACCCTACACGGCTCCGGCCCAGCTTATCTCAAGAAGCGCCTCCAGCAACATCAAGTAGGCCGCTCAACAAGGTCTGCCACGGACGGCCTTCTCCTTATCCCATCAGCCAGAGCAGCCAGGCTGGTGGGGACTAGGAAGAGGGCCTTCTCTGTGGCAGCCCCCACATTATGGAACTCCCTCCCTAGTGACCTTCGCCATGCCCCCTCCGTGATGAGCTTCCGCCGTGCATTAAAAACATGGCTGTTCAGGCGGGAATATGGGGTGGGTTAGGTTTTTAATGAGAATTTTTTATATTGTTTTAATTATTATATTTTATTGTGTTGTTTTGTTGTATTTTAATTGTACATCGCCCAGGGTGGCCGGGTGACCGGCCAGATGGGCGATTGATAAATATAAATATAATAAATAAAGATGACCCTTGTTTCCTCCTAATAACAAGGGTCAAAAACTCCTTGAGGTTTTTTTTAAAGAGAGTCCACACACAGCCTTCCTCCATCCTCTTTGTCGGGGGCTCCAGGGCTTAAATGGAGGAGCTCGGGATGCAGGGCGCAACCCTGGCTAGGTGAGCTCATGCGGACTGTGTCCTCAGGGCCCTCTTCAGGCACAAAAGAGAACAGGGGCAGCCCCCACAAGTGGCAGGCAGGATGGAGTCTTTGGGTATAAAGTCTGGGAGTTTGCCTTTCCCTCCTTGCCTGGTCAACAGAACAGAGTAGTAGCTTCTGTTGGCTGGGGAAGTTGGAATGCAGCTGACTTCAGGTATTCTTAAGATGGAGAGTGCACCCTTCCGGTCTGAATTTGGGGTGCAGTGCTCATGGCCTCCCGCAGGAGATTGCATGCAGAAGATCCCAGTCTCTATTGCAGTGTTCTCCAACCTTGGGTCCCCAGATGTTTTTGGCCTACAACTCCCAGCATGCCCCAGCCAGCTACGCTGGCTGGGGCATGCTGGGAGTTGTAGGCCAAAAACATCTGGGGACCCAAGGTTGGAGAACACTGCTCTGTTGCATGCAGAAGATCCCAGTCTCAATCTCCAGCATCGCCACATAGGGCTCTGCCTAAAACCTGGAGAGCGGCTGCCAGTCAGTGTTACCTGTCTCCTCCCATATATACTTGCCCGGACCTTAAGATTGTCCTCAGCAGTCCTTCTCTGAGAGCCCTCACCAAAGGAAGTGAGGTGGCTGGCTACTAAGAAGAGGGTCTTTTCTGTTGTGGCATATGGGTTGTGGAATACACTTCCCAGAGAGGCTTGTTGTGGCATATGGGTTGTGGAATACACTTCCCAGAGAGGCTTGCCTGGCACCTACTTTGTGTTCTTTTTGGTGCCAGGTGAAGACCTTCTTATTTTCTCAGGCATTTTAGTCTTTCAGTTTCTGTTGTTTTAAATCTGTTACTGTACTGTATTTTTAAGACTTTTCACTGCTGCTAGGCTTTATTTTGGTTTTTATTTTATACTGTAGCTTTAGACTTTTTAACTTTTATATTGTATGTTATCATGTTGTATTTTATGTTTTTAATTGTTGTGAATCACCCAGAGAGCTTCAGCTATTGGGCGGTATAGAAATTAATAAATCAATACTAGTGAGCTAGAGGGACCAAAGGTCTGACTTGGTATCAAACAGCTTCTAATGTTCTATTTCAGGTGGGAATATGGGGTGGGTTAGGATTTTTTTTTAAAAAAACTTTTATATTGTTTTAATTGTGTTTTAATTCTGTTTTAATGGTGTTTTAATAGTGTTTTATTGTATTTTATCCTGATTGTACATCGCCCAGGGTGTCCTGGTGGCCAGCCAGATGGGCGATTTAAAGATATAATAAATAAATGAATGAATGAATAATGCAAGTATAATCCCAGAAAATATGCACTCACCTCCCAAACAGATTGAGAAAGACAAGGGGAAAAAAGTTACAGGAATGGAAATAAATGAAAGACATCAGATTCAATTTCTCAGAACAGCAACTTTTCATTTCAGAGCTAATGTCGCTGTGGGCACAGCATCAAAGACGAATTTACAAATAGGAAGACACCATTGATCTCCACCACATCTTTGCAGCCCGCTTCAAATCCTGCACTATATTCACAGGCTATAAAAGTGTTTCTGCGGCCTTCTGGTGTCAAGACACACTGAGAGCAGCACTATCCCGAGCAGCTTCTGACAGGGCTGCCTTTTCCCCTGGGGAGGCATTAATATTCAGACGCTTTTTCTCTGCTCATCCCTCATTGCTGGGTATTAATGAAGACAATATGTCACAATTCTCCACCTTCTAAAGCAACCTGTGTAAAAATGTAACTGAAACAAATTATCTGAACAAACGTAGATTTATATCTTAATTAAGCGTGATGCTTTTTCCTGATATTTGCCTCCAGGTAAAAATATATTGAATCCTCTCCTTCTCCACACACACTGCCAGACACACACACACACACACACACACACACACAGTTAAACATAAGAGATTCCTTGGTCTAGGGGGCTTGATTCTCACTTTGGGTCCAAAAGGTCCCAGGTTAAAAAATCTCACACAGGCCCAGGCTCTGGGGAGGTAGGGAAGGAGGCAGTTCAGTGGGGCAGTTCAGGTAGCAGAGCTGAGAAAGACTTGCTGTAGCTCAGTGCTTCTCAAATAGTGGGGCGGGCCCCCCAGGGGGGGCGCGAGGCTCCGTAAAGGGGGGCTCGTTTGACCTCAGTTAAAAGTTTTTTTTAATATTGTGTTCCTTTAAATCCTGTGCTCCTTTAAATCTTTTCTGCTACAGTTAATAAAGCTATTCTTTGTTGTAAATTGATCCACATTTCTTTCTTTTTTTTATTCTCTTATACGTTAATAAGGATACAGTGTTATGCAGAGGTGTACTTATAACAATTTTATAGACAAATGATACTATTTACAGTCGCGCGGGGGGCGCGAAATGTTTTCTTCTTCCTGGGGGGGCATGACAGAAAATAATTGAGAAGCACTGCTGTAGCTACAGGGAGCTCCTGTTGGGTCTACCCCCCCCCCCCCAGATATTCCAGTCCCTTTCTCCACATGTTCAGCTTTCATTGGAAAGGGATTGGGAACAACTGACGGTCAATAAGCACTTCGCACTCCGATCCCTGTCAGGTTTTCCTTCTCTCATTTTGGACCATCATCATCATCATCATCATCATCAGGCGATCACTCGTGACCGAGTAAGATTGTCTTCCAGGGTAAAAATTTACAAAAGAAAAATTTTAAAAGGAGGAAATTCTGAAGAAAAATTGTGTAGACTCTAGCGATGGGTCCGTAAGTGACTGTGGAGGCCAATTCCATGGAAAGCAAGCAGCCCCGCCCCTTCAACCACCTTGCCAACCTCACAATGCCACGTGTGTCCTCCTGGGTCATAGTACAGCCTCCCATGAAAAAGGCCTCAGTCCCTGAGCTCAGTCCTGCCTGGACACTCAGAGAGCCATGTTCTCCAAGAAGAGACCTCCAAGGTGAGTATGCCCTGGAGTAAGGCCTCCTCTGCTCCTCCTGTGAGGTCATAGAAGGCGTCACAAATGGCAGGAGAGGCAGAGAATGCTGGAAAGGAGGAGGAAGGGAGATCTGTCTGATCTGATGTGGTGCCTTGCCCTTCCTACGGCTGCGTGTGCCATCCTGCTGCATCCCATCATCTTTCCTGCTGCTGCGTATGATCTCCTCTCGTAACCATCGTCACTCCTTGTTTTGCCACAGGTTCCCCAAGAGGGATTGGCAAAGTTGGGGGCATTGTCAAAGGGCACCTTCATTAACCAATACCTGAAGAACCCAAATCCAGGAATGGTGGGGTCTTTACTGAATTGGTGTATAATGGCTGTGCAACAGCGGTGCCCAGCTGCTATGGACTGGGAGGAGCAATTGCCTTTGTGGCAAAACACTCCTGTTGCTGGACCCCATCATGGTTCCTGTTGCTGTGTGTCACCCCTTGGCTTGTGAGAACCTGGCACTCTCATGCATGTTTGTGTGCCTTTGCATGTGATGTGTTACTGCATGTGTTGGTCTGTGATGTGCTGCTACGTTTGCATCATGTGTGTCTGAGAGAAGAGCTGCCGTCATATCCTAGTCTGGATCCAAGTTAACTCCAAAAGCGAGAAGCCCTCTGGTAAGTAGCCCTCAATCCAAACTGCTCTGAAGGGGCAAAGCTTTGTCTTGTGTGCCGCTTCTTCTGACTGCAGGTGAGGGCTCATAGGGTCAAATACTCTTCCATTCCCTTGAAAGGTCTTATATACCAGACATTTAGGGTGCTTCCAGATGGAGGGCTCCTAGGGCTACCAATCAGAAGGCCTTGTGGAGCTATTCGGGCTTTTTTCCTTAATGGATTTTGGGTGGTGAGAAAAAAGATGGAAGAAGTGGTGGGCAAACAGTGGTAGGTTACAAGTGGAAAAGACTACACCATCTAGACACTTACATACACCCCTGGTAAATCTAGTGATTGGGGCAGGGCAATTTGCATGATACAAGCCTTGCCTGGAAGTACTCTCCTTACAGACTGCATTGTTCTATGGCCAGGTCCCCAACAAAATGTCCATGGGCCCCTTCTCTTTTTCGCTTCCCCCTCTCTCTTTTCTTCCCCCTCTTTTTCTCTTCCCCTCCCTTTCTTCACCCCTCAATTTTTCTTTCCCCCCTCTTTCTCTTTCCCCTCTCTCTTTTTGCCTTCTTTGTTTCTGTGGAGAAAGCCCAAACACAAGCCTGCACTCACACACACACAAATTTCCCCTAAGGGAGGGGGCGAGGGAGGAGGGATGAGATCACCAGAGAAGCAACCAGACAAGTCGTCAGCCCCAACAAAGGAGGGCCTCAGTGGATATCCACAAAAGTCCAGGAAGGACCATCAAGGACCATGAAACTAGCAGGGCAGTCTCAAAGAGCTGCAAAGTACCACTACGTCACCTTCTTCCCGGGCAGGAATAAGCCCACCTGAAACGAAGGGGCAGGCATAAGCCCCCACCTGACCTGGAGGGTGGGGAGAGCGGGAAAACCGGGGTAGAAAACCCCTCTCCCTTCCAGTAGAGGGTCGTTGGGAACCACGGGTACTTCGGGGCCAGATCCACCTCAAAGCAAGCAGTCCGAGTACACCAATCTCATCCACGGATCGCCGACCAGGAGCTAGGCTGAAACTGACTAGGCGTATAGTCTTTGGTCTGAGGAAATCGACTAGATTTAGTCCGCTAGCCTGGGAGCCTGCTCATTGGGTAAGGCGGGGGTCAACTAAGGTTGTGTTGACAGTATAGTATTCCTGAAGAGCTGTTAGTTCCGTTCTGTGTTATTGTATAAACAAATAAAAGCCTTATTTGGGCATTTAAAGGGCTGCGGTTTCCTTTTGTGTGCAAAAGCCTCGCGGGTGGTCGCTAGAGCTCGGACGGGCTGTAGTTCAGTGCCGATTAACCCGTTAAGCGCCGAACTCACGCAAAGGATCCTGTTGGTGATCCTTCACATGGTGGCAGATGACGGGACAATTGGAAACCACATTTAACAGTCGGAACTAACAGGGTCTAGGGCAGGCTAGCGGATTGCTGGAAAGCATTCAGACCAAAGAAATGAATAGCCTGAGCCAGGAACAGTTAGAGCTAGGGAGCAGCCCAGAGACCCCAATCAGAGAAGGGAGCCAAATCTCCACAATGGAGTGGGTAGTGCGGCCGAAGACTGCAAAACAGGGAGGGGGGGAGCCGCCTCATCTTTGCTGGTAGGGCAAGAACCCAAGCAGTGGGGTAGCCCCAGTCTTACAAGTAGTGTCAGGGGAAGCGAGAGGAGGGACCCTGAGTTAGAGGAAGACCTCGACAGAAGGGTTGCTGGTGGAGCCATGGGGGGAGGAGGGTTGGATGCCCTCTTTCCCCAACTTAATTGGCAGCAGGCCAGGGAGTTGATGCGGCATCAACAGGAAATGCTCCAGCAGCAACAAGCAGCGCTGCAGATGCAGCTGGAATTGGCCAGGCTGACCGCGGGCGCTGGACAAGGGGAATCCCCTACACCCCAGAGTGGGGGCACCCCGACCCCTAAATGGGACAGGAAGCAATTCCCCACCTACCAGTCTGGGCAGGATGTGTTGATCTTTTTCACCCTGTTCGAGGCTGCCTGCCTGGAGCAGAAGGTGCCGGACAATTTAAGAATGTCTGCCCTAAGGACTCAGGTCAGCGGGGAGCTGGCTGATCTCCTGGGTATTCACACCCAAACTGCCCCCTTGGACTATGGGGCGTTCAAGGAAGCGGTGAGAGAGAGGTTTGCCCTCACCGCCGAACATTGTCGCCGTAAATTTCGTTACGGACAGCCTACCCCAGGGGACACGTATGCCTCCTGGATGGCGCACCTGGGGCAGGTTTGGGACGCATGGATCGGGGCCACCGGGAAGACCACTTTGGCGGAGGTGCGGGAACTCATGATTCAAGAGCAATTTTGTGCCACTATCCCGGAGGATTTGGCTACGGTGGTGCGGGATCGGGACCCCCCTAACTGTCGGGAAATGGGCAAGTTGGCCGACCAAATGGGACTATATCGGCAGCCCAAAGGAACAAAGGGGGGCAACCTCAATCGTGGCGGGGCTAAAGGGAGCGCAGAAAAGGGCAACCCCAAACCTCGGGAGGGAGCCCTAGGCAAACCCAAGGAAAGCCCCAGCACCAGTGGCTGTTTTTATTGTAAAGAACCGGGGCACCTCAAGAGGAGTTGCCCCAAGCTCCTCGCGAAGAACCGTAACTCCAAGGCATCCCCGGGCAAGGTGGGGAGGATGCTCGCTCCAGAGTTCCGCGAACCGGAGGAACACGAGGAGGATCAGCAGTCCAGCTCGTCCCTCGAGGAAGACGGGGAAGACGCGGCGCGGTCCCTGAGGAGCGGAGGACAGCATTCCCTGGGGGCCATCTCGCAGGCATCCTTGATGTGCATTGCCTCACTGGAGCAGCTGCGTTGGAGCCAGAACAAATTCTGAATGCCCCACACGGTGGTTTCGGACTGCGGCACGGGATTCGTGTCCAAACTGTTTTAAAAAATGCGGGAACTGGGGTGTGTGGAGCACCTGACTTCGGTGCCATATCATCACGAGACCAATGGGCTGGTGGAACGTTTCAATCAGACTCTTGAAAAAATGATCAGGGCTTATGCGGCTAAGCACCCCGGGACTTGGGATCAAGCTCTCCCCTACCTGCTGTTCGCCTACCGGGACTCTTCCCAAGAGAGCCTGGGATTCTCCCCCAACGAGCTGATGTTTGGAAGGGACCTTTGGCTCTGCTACGGGCGGAATGGGAGGGGGTTGCCGCGGAATCTTCCATGCCTATGCATACTTTCATGCAGCACCTCCAAACTGTCCTTCGGGAGGTGCGGGAGACGGCACAGCAGCATCTTAGAGTGGCACAACAGCGGCAGAGCGCGTGGTACAACCGGACGGCTGTGCCACGGACTTTTGAAGTGGGAGACCAGGTGTTGGTACTGCGCCTCCAGAAAACGGACAAATTATGCTTGAAATGGGAGGGTCCGGGGACCGTGATTGGAAGGTCGGGGGAGGTGAACTATCAAGTGGCTTTCCCCGGGCAGCCGGGGAGGCAAAAAGTATTTCATGTCAATATGCTAAAATTGTATGTGGAACGGGGGACGAAGGTGGGAGGAGTGCAGGAATGTGTGGAACAGGGAACCTCGGACGGGGATTTGTTGGCCGAATGGGGGGAAGGGGGAGGAATGGATGAGATCCACCTGGCCCCCTCCCTGTCGGAACCGCAACGGCAGCAGATTATCCAGGTCTTAGAGGACTTTCAGCCTATGTTCTCCGACCGTCCGGGATGCACCACACTCACCCAACATACCATTGACACAGGGAACAGCCCCCCTATACAGTCCCTACCCTACCGGGCGGTGGGGCCCCATGCCCAGGTCATCGCCGAGGAGGTCCAGGCCATGCTGGACCTTGGAGTCATTGTTCCCAGCTCAAGCCCCTGGTCCTCCCCTATAGTGTTAGTGGCCAAGAAAGATGGGGGGGGGGGTCCGATTCTGTGTGGATTACCGAAAGATAAACAAAGTAACTGTCCCTGACCCATACCCTATCCCCAACATGGATGTGCTGTTGGAACGACTGGGGGGGGGGGGCTAAGTACATCACTACCCTGGACCTGACGAAAGGTTACTGGCAGGTCCCGCTTGATCCGGATGCTGCCTTGAAGTCCGCGTTCGTGACCCACCTGGGGCTGTTTCAGTTCACCACCCTTCCCTTCGGTGTCCGGAACGGTCCGGCTACCTTCCAGAGACTAGTAAATGGGATGCTGAATGGGCTGGGGGAGTTCGCCTGTGCATATCTTGACGATATAGCCATTTTTAGTTCCACCTGGGAGCAACACTTGCAGCATGTCCACCAGGTATTTGAAAGGATTCGGGACGCCGGGCTGACCGTGAAGGCAAAAAAGTGTCAGGTCGGGCGGGGGGAGGTGGAGTACCTTGGGCATAAGGTGGGGGGAGGTAGTGTCAAACCCCTGGAAGCCAAGATAGAGTCGGTTCGCACCTGGCCCCAACCCCAGACAAAGAAACAGGTTCAGGCTTTTTTAGGGCTGGCTGGCTATTATCGTAAGTTTGTGCCCCATTTTAGCCAGCTAGCCGCCCCCCTGACAGATCTGTGCAAGAAGCGGCAACCCATTAAGGTCCAGTGGTCCGCCGCTTGCCAAGCAGCGTTCGAGGGACTGAAGGCTTGCTTGATGGCAGCCCCAGTGCTGCAAGCACCAGATTTCGAGGCCCCTTTTGTCCTGCAGACGGATGCCTCAGAAGCAGGGATGGGGGCCGTCCTGCTGCAGGAGTGGCCAGGGCAAGGGCTGTGCCCTGTCGCCTTTTTGAGCAAGAAACGTTTGCCTCGGGAGCGGAACTTGGCCACTGTCGAGAAGGAATGCCTGGCGATAGTATGGGCAGTGACCAAGCTTCGCCCCTACCTGTGGGGGCGCCGGTTCCTGTTACAAACCGACCATTCCCCCTTGTGCTGGCTGGTTAGGGTGAAGGGGTCCAACCAGAAGCTGTTGCGGTGGAGTTTAGCCCTGCAGGATTTTGATTTTTCAGTGGAGCACATCAAGGGTAAGGACAACATCGTGGCAGATGGGTTGTCCCGGGCTTTCTCAGTAGGAGACAGTTAGATGGGGATTGGGGTGGTGGACCCCAATGCCATCTTTCTCCAAATGGGAGGGTGTGGAGAAAGCCCAAACACAAGCCTGCACTCACACACACACAAATTTCCCCTAAGGGAGGGGGCGAGGGAGGAGGGATGAGATCACCGGAGAAGCAACCAGACAAGTCGTCAGCCCCAACAAAGGAGGGCCTCGGTGGAGATCCACAAAAGTCCAGGAAGGACCATCAAGGACCATGAAACTAGCAGGGCAGTCTCAAAGAGCTGCAAAGTACCACTACGTCACCTTCTTCCCGGGCAGGAATAAGCCCACCTGAAACGAAGGGGCAGGCATAAGCCCCCACCTGACCTGGAGGGCGGGGAGAGCGGGAAAACCGGGGTAGAAAACCCCTCTCCCTTCCAGTAGAGGGTCGTTGGGAACCACGGGTACTTCGGGGCCAGATCCACCTCAAAGCAAGCAGTCCGAGTACACCAATCTCATCCACGGATCGCCGACCGGGAGCTAGGCTGAAACTGACTAGGCGTATAGTCTTTGGTCTGAGGAAATCGACTAGATTCAGTCCGCTAGCCTGGGAGCCTGCTCATTGGGTAAGGCGGGGGTCAACTAAGGTTGTGTTGACAGTATAGTATTCCTGAAGAGCTGTTAGTTCCGTTCTGTGTTATTGTATAAACAAATAAAAGCCTTATTTGGGCATTTAAAGGGCTGCGGTTTCCTTTTGTGTGCAAAAGCCTCGCGGGTGGTCGCTAGAGCTCGGACGGGCTGTAGTTCAGTGCCGATTAACCCGTTAAGCGCCGAACTCACGCAAAGGATCCTGTTGGTGATCCTTCACATATTTATATCCCAACATTTTTCCTGCAAGGAACCCAGGGCGGCTTACATAATCCTCCTCCTCCTCCTCCTCTCTATTTTATCCTCACAACAACCCTGTGAGGTAGGTTAGGCTGAGAGTTGGTGATTTAAATCAATCCATTGGCCCAGCTTGGAATATGGCAAAAGGCCTTCCCAGGTGCAACCGCACAGGTAGAGCTTGAGGAATCATCTCACATGCAACACTTGTAAATGGGAGTTAGTCCCATGCAGTTATCAAGCATCGAGAAATCAAGGTATGTCCGCCTATATGAGAACCAGCCCTTAGTTTCAGGCAGTGATTGCCTTGTCACAGGGATTGTCACGTTACAAAGATATGGGGCTTTCTGGAAGGGTATGCAACTTGGTGGCCTGCAGATGTTTTGATCTACACTTCCCATGACTCCTGACCGCTGGCCACGCTGACTGGAGCTTATGGGAGTTGAAGTCCAAAACATCTGGAACGCACCAGTTTGCTTACCCCTGTCCTAGGATGAAACAATGCAGTGGGTACAATGGATTCTGGGGCATCTGTACACTTAGTTTGAATCTTTAGGCAAATTAAAATAAACAGGTATAGTTTGGTAGTCCCTTGATAGTCTCATGCTCCAGCAGGCAGGGCCAAGCAGGCCGACCTCTGCGTTATCCAGCACTCACCTCCTGCTGAATTCTATCCTGCTGGGCCATTATGGCTTCATCGTAGGCCAAACAATTCACTCCTGAAAGAGAAGAGAACAATGCCATTGAGAGAATAGCTCCTTCACATCAGCTTGACCTTTTTACAATTTTCTCCCAGCTCTAAAAGTTATGGATAAACTTGCTGTTCTAGAGAATGGCTAAAGATAAAATGAAATGTAACTTCCTAGTCCATTAGGTTTGAAAATATAATGGCAACAAAGGCAAAGGATCAGAAACAAGACAGCAAATTACAGCAACAAAAGAAGAAAAAGAGAGGTGAAAATCCATTACAGTTTTCAGCTCTAACTGATTTTGAAATCTGTAGAGCATTCATAATTGTATTGTTTAATATAGATCTTCTTTCATCATACACAGCACTTCACAATCATGAACACATCATCTCATACATGCAATAAATCTTAGTAGGCCACAGTTTCGGAATCAAATTAAAACCACAGCTAAATCATCAACACCCAAGCTTGGCCTCACCAAAACTCACTGAAAAAGAAAAAAAAAAAAGCTACACCGGTTATATTTAAGGACATGCAATGAGTCAAACCTCCACTGCAGCGCTTGTGCCTGCAACCACTTTTAAGACACTGAGCCCCCAGCGCTGAGCAAGTGGTCCATCCCCGCCTTATTAGCATGACAAGCTGCATTGGGCACAATGCTTTTGTAACAAGGGAAGCTGCTGCCTCCCTTTTACGGCCAGGCTCCAGAGGAGTATCCATTTGAAAATCCGGAGTAGGCTACTGTAGAAACAAAACACGCACACACCCCATGCACACAGAAACACAGCCTGCGTGGAAGTGTATCTATTTGCAACACAGCCAAGCACCGCTCACAGCAGCTGCCAATGCTGCAGAAAACCAAGAAACCCGACCTGGGGCCGTTCCATATCATACATTTGAAAATCCGGAGTAGGCTACTGTAGAAACAAAACACGCACACACACCCCATGCACACAGAAACACAGCCTGCGTGGAAGTGTATCTATTTGCAACACAGCCAAGCACCGCTCACAGCAGCTGCCAATGCTGCAAAAAACCAAGAAACCCGACCTGGGGCATTCCATATCATACATCATCAGCAGAGAGGTGTCCTGAAGCCCAGCCTGCTGGGATGCTACCGCAGTGAGGCAGGAACAGACAACTGCAACTTCCTCTCCTGCAGTTGGGACTGCAGGTTGCACGCACACACACACACCACACACACACACACACCACACCCCTCCTTCCCGGGCAACAGAAGGGTGGCGAAATTGGACATACTCCACCCGGGACTTCCCTCCAAAACTGGACCAGCCAACACTCAACCCAGATTCTTGGCTAAAGATGTATGAAAGAATCCTCAAAACGACAGGAGCTATGTGCAAGATTCAATTAAGAAAGGGGGATGACAGTGTATTTTGGTGTGCAAACTAGGTCGAATGGTTGATACCGCAAGTCCAGGTGAGCCAAAGTAGCAGCAGGGAAGAATAAACGAGTATTTCTAGGGCAGCCTTCCCCAACTTGGTCCCCTCCGGAGGTGTTGGGACCACAATTCCCATCATAATCCAACACATCTGGAAGGCTGTTCTAGGGCCTGAAAAAAGAAGCTTGCTACTCCTTGATAGGCAGGAGCTTCTAAGCCTCAGCAGGAAGAAACTGGGACAGAGAGGTTTCAAAGGTTTCTTCCTTCTTCCACCCGCAGAAAGAGCTTTACCAGGCAACATTCATTTAGATTTACGATCAGTGAGGCACAAACACAGAATAAAGGAACAAAGCAGCCCAAAATACAGGCAAATCCACACCACCAGGATGCCCACCCCACCCCGGGTTGCAAACCTTTTACTGGCCCCTACTCAGGCACCTTCAACAGCCCTGACAGCAAGAGATTTTACCGGAAGAGACTTGAGTGCTAGGGACCACTTAAAAGCACAGGAGCAGGGCTACTCAAAAGTTGGCAACCAGCCCCAGGCTCAACAGCCAGTTGAGGCACTTTGCACGAAATATATTAAAATGCATTCTTGATTATTAAATATATTAAAATGCAATCTTCAGGCGGTGCCTGAAAGCAGCCAACACTGTGGAACTCCCTCCCTGCTGGCATGTGGCTAACCCTTTGTGTGCAGGAATTCAGGCAAGCAGTAAAGACCTTCTTTTTAAAGCTGCTTTCAATAGAATTTGTGATTGGTTGTGTGGTACAAGTGCCTAAAGAAAATACTTGAAATAAAAAAATAAGTACAATCCATCAGGGTGGGATTCCATTTGATGCTCTCAAACAGCAGCCTGTGTATTTCATTGGTTGTGTACAGGTTTGTTTGTTTTTTAAAGACACTGAAATGTCTCCATACAGTAGAGGAGGCTTGGATCCCAATGTGATGCCGATTTGGTTCAACATACGGCGCTGATTCTTCATTAAGTCCCTTTCCAGTATCCCACCGCCACCACCACACAAATGTATTCTATCATATTGTGCAAGAACTCAACATTGCAAACAGGCAAGAGACAATGGTTGCACGTGTTAAAGAGTGCTTGGCACAGAAGGAGGGCCAGTTCACACGACCCAGGAGGAAAGCGGGGAGGCACCATGGGGCCGCCGCAGACTACCCACGCCCCACGTGCGTGGGCGCCCCGGTGAAGCCGGCAGCCCCTGTGCCGCGGTGCGGGCCTCCCAGCACTAGCGGGCAGCAGTCCAGAAAGTCTAGCAGCCCGGGAGGGCAGGAGCTCTGCTGCGACGGCTCAGCAGGTGTGGCGGCCAGGCCCAGAGTGGCGCCAGCACGCAGCCCACGAGAGCACAGCCTGTGCGGGTGAACGCACAGGGCCCAGTGGGCAGCGCCAGGTGCCCATGGCGCAGGCTGGTGGGGGTTGCGCATCCATAGCCACCGGGAGAGGCACGCCCCGCTGGCACACGCCCCGCTGGCACACGCCCCGCTGGCACACACCTGGGCCCGCACCATGGCGGGGGGGGGAGGGCAGCGGCCACGACGGGTGCATGGGCAGGGGTGGCTGCTGCCACCAGCCTGTTTGGGCAGTCACTGGCAGCCGTCAGCTCTGCCATGGCGCACTCGTACAGGTCGGAGGCTGCCCTGGCCTGCCGCATGGCCTCTGCCCTGGCACTGGCACAGCGCCGTGAGCTCCTCAGCACACAGAGGCGCTGCGCGCTCTGCATTGGCGAGGTGCCGTGCCCCGGCCCCAGCTCCCATGCGTGGGCCCCTCCCCCTCCTCCATGCTGTCCCCCATCACCCCTTCCTGCCCCATCCTGTCGCTGCCCGCCACAGTGGCTGCCCCCCCTGTGGACAGGGGCCGTGCTTCCATGGCTGCCAGTGGGGGCGGCCCCCATCCCCCTCAGTGGCCCCGGGCCGCTGCCTGCGTGCCCAGGGCGTCCTCAATGTCCGCTGCCAAGGCATCCGGCGGCTGCCCCGTGTCACGGATGGCACGCACCGCCAACCGGTCCATCTCCTGGGTGGAGTGGCGCTTCTGCAGGCCCACCCCCACGGCAGCCTTGCCAGGCGCCGGGGCCCCGCCAATGGTGCTGGCAGGGGCCTGGCTGGGTCCGGCCTCTGCACTGGGGGCGTTGTGGGGTGGGCGGGCCTTCCGCGCGCGCCCGCTCGCGGTGGCCAGCCTGGACGGTGGCGGCGCCTTGCCCTCTCCCTTTCCCCCCCATCAGCCCTGCCCCCCTTGGTGGGTCCCCCATTACCCACTGCAATTAAGGTCCGCGCAGCCCTCCACCCCCGCCCCATCTCTCCCCGTCCAGGCCAGGGGGCAGGGCAGCCGCGCTGGCGGCATTGTAGGGTACGGCCCCTTTAATTGTGTGCCGTACTGCTCTGCGGGCTGGAGCCGCCTCATCAGCGGCCTCAGCTCGTGTGCGGCAGGGGGCAGCCTTGTGGGAGGGCCACCCGCTGTCTGCAGGACACCTCGGCCGTGCGGCCGTGCGCAGGAAGGGCTTACCCCTCTACCGCCTAGGGTGAGTGTGGGCGCTTCCCACGTGCGGTCGTCCCGCGGGGGCGCCCCGGCCGGCGTGCACACGACATGGGAACCGCAGGGGACTTCCGCTCCCCCACGGTTCCCATGTCGTGTGAACCAGCCCGGATTGTGCACACTAGGTGGAAGTCTACACAAGTCTACACATTCTCCACTGGGAAAGAGGTATTCCTGACCCAGTCACAAGGAGAACCCTAGGGAGTGCAGGAAGGGGGAGTACTCAAAGAGGAACAAAGTAGGCACATGGACAAATGAGCCCTCTTCTGTAAGGGAATGTTAAGTGGAGCGTTCCCCTAGATCATCTTAGAAAAGAGGCAGGGGGAAAGTTTAGAGGTCTTCCCCTACTTCAAGAGAGGGGCAGTTGCAGTTTTAATCCCTGGAGTCTGGGGATGCAAGATCCATGGAGCAGAGCGTGAGGTGGGAAATTACAGGAAGATTTGCTGTTTTTTAATGGATGTGTGCATGCATGCATGTAGAGGGAGTCATTGCCTATACAACTCAGATAGGAAAATTGGCTGGAAGGGGGCTGAGCCTTCCCATGGATTATTAAAAAAAAAAGTTGGTGGGGTAGAGTTTATTTGTTGATAAGCTTGGCAGTGTCTGCGTGCGTGTGCAGTGGCTGGTGCACAAAATAAGCTAGTAAAACTTTCCTGGAATGGAAATAAAGAGTTCAGGGTGTGGGAGCTTTGTCTCCCAACGTTTCTACTAGCATCAGGCTGCTGTTAAAGGCACAGAAGGTTAGAGGGGCAAAATAGAGAGAGTGGCTGCAGCCCTGTTGAGTAAAACTTGGTATAGCATGTGCCCTATCTCTGTTGTCCATCCCATTGTCAAACTGTAGACTGTAAACTCTAGAGGACCATAGACCTCTATTTTGTTTATTTAAAAACCTGTACAGCATTACATACATGGACAGTTACATGAAGTTGGTCGTGGTAGTCTTGATTTAAAAAAAAAACATACTAAAAAGGGGGGAGTCCTGTAGCCAGCAAGTTTGATTCTATTCATTTAGGGCTCAATCAAGACCAGGATTACCTCTTCTATTAACAGTGCTAAATTAGCATAGCAGAACTAAGAAGATGGGTGATTGCACAATTACCACCATTATGAATGGTCATCTCATATATATTTTGAGATTTGCAAAGAAAAATCACAAACTCTTCCACCTCACATTTCATAGCTGTTTGACCCCACTGTTTACAAATTTGTATTCATTCATGTGTACCCATGTGCCAACTGAGGATAACACTCCACACATTTGACAACCTGGGCTCTAGTCCACATGAAGCTGAATAAATCTGCTAGCCTGCAAGGAACAACCCCACATGGCTACATATGATGAAGTAGGTAACCGCCTATGAAAGCACCTGCTTTTTCAATAAAAATCATTTTAGGTTAGTCCCTATACTGGTGCAACGGGACTCTTGCATAGCACAGTCCTATGCATGTTTACGCAGACGTCACTCCCACTATGTTCAATGGGGCACCTAGAAAGCTTGTTTAGGACTGGAGCCTTAATGTGTTCACAGATGGCAACGAAATCATGACTAGTAAAGCTCCCCGCACAATCCTAAGTACATTTACTTAAAAAATAACTATGTTCAGTCATCCACATCATCTCTTCAGCACAATCCTAAGCGCCTGCTTTTTCAATTAAAAATCATTTTTGGTTAGTCCTTACTGGTGCAAGTGGACTCTTGCATAGCATAATCCTATGCATGTTTACTCAGTGGTCAGCCCCACTATTTTTCAATGGGGCTCACCATTAGGGAAGTTTGCCTGGATGGCCACTTTTGTTTCCTCTGGATTCTTTTAACGCATACGATGATGATGATGATGATGATGATATAATAATAATAATAATAATAGTGTTTGAGAGAGATGGATGTGAGGGGAACATCCTCTCCCAGGGAAGGGGGAAACCTGTCTGCACTCTAGGCCTGAGGGAATTAATTATTTTAAATCCTTCAATGCAGAAGCAGTCCCTTTTCTTCAGGTGAGAGGCCAGCGTGGCATAGTGGTGAGTGTTGGACTGGGACTCAGGAGAACCGGGTTCTAGTCCCCACCTGGCCGTGAAGGTCCACTGGGTGACTTTGGGCCAGTCACTGACTCTCAGTCTAACCTCCCTCGCAAGGTTATTGTAAGGAAAAGTGGGAGCTGAGAGAAAGACAACATACATTGAGAGCCAGTGTGGTGTAGTGGTGAGTGTGTTGGACTGGGACTCAGGTGTTCCAGGTTCTAGTCCCCACTCGGACATGAAGCTCACTGGGTGACTTTGGGCCAGTCACAGACTCTCAGCCTAGCCTACCTCACAGGGTTGTTGTGAGGATAAAATGAAGAGGAGGACTATGTAAACCGCCTTGGGTTCCTTGCAGGAAAAAAAAGTGGGACGTAAATAACTAATTAAAAATAAATGAGATGGGGGCGTTTCCATGGAGGCCTGGATGGGAAGAATGCGGGCCGGGCCGGGCCTTGGGCCGCCTGCCGCCTCAGGGGGGAGACAGAGGGAAGGGCCAGTAAGGACGTGGGGGGGGGGGAGCGCCGCTTCCATGGAGACCCCAGGGGCGGCGGGCCCTGCTCCACCGGGAGGCGCACCGGCGCCGTTGCCAAGGCGACCGCGAGGCCTAGCGAGCAGGGGGGGCGCGGTGTTTGAAGGCGCATTTCTTTCCATTCCAGCCAGGGCGCGCAGGGGGACTGGCAGAACGAGAGGGCCGTTCCCATGGAGACCTAACGGGCTCCAAGCTGGAAGCGGGGGTTGCCATGGAGACGGGATAAACCGCGCCCGCCCCGCGCCCCTAAAACGCCAGGGCTGAGCCGCTCCCCCCTCCGTTACCATCCGTGTCCCCACCGAGGGGCTCCGGCTGCTGTTGAGGGCTCCTCCGCCGCCATCTTCGCGCTTGCAACTCTGGCAAGGAAGCGCTTCCGGGTTGCATCTGGGCGCACCGGAAGCACTTACTAATCCCTCTTTCCTTTCTCTCGCCCTCCCTAGTAAACGGACCCTAGCAACCTCCCCCGCCCCCATGTACACACACACAGATTTGGGGGAACCTCGCCTTTACCCACCCGCCCGTGACCAAAACGCGGCCTGTAGCGTCATCCCACAAGCTGTGACGTCATCACAACACCAACTACACGTGTGCGAAGCTATGACGTCACGTCCTGGATAAAACTTTCTCTCATACAGCCCGAGGGAATGGAGCGCTGCCTGACTTCGCAAAGCATCACTCTTGCTTTTAGGCAAAAATAAATATTCATATGCCAGATGGCTGTGTTGGGTCATTAGAGAAAAAAATGCTATTGAGGGTTATTTATTTATTATATTTATATCCCGCCTTTTTTCCTATTGCAAGGAGCCCCAAAGCGGCTTACATAACATCATCATCATCTTATCCGCTGAGAGTCAGCAATTGGCACAAAGTCACCCAGTGAGCTTCATGGGCCACAGGGGACTATACCCGGATCTCCCAAGTCCAGTCCCAACACTCTAACTATTACATCACACTGACTCTTACTATATTTATATTCCCCATTTTTTTTCCTCTTGCAAGGAACCCAGGCGGCTTACATAATCCTCCTCTCCCTTTTATCTTCACAACAACCCTGTGAGGTAGGTTAGGGTGAGAGTCAGTGGCTGGCCAAAGTCACCCAGTGAGCTTCCTGGCTGAGTGGGGGACTAGAACCTGGATCTCCTGAGTCCCAGTCCAATGCTAACCACTATGCCACCACTGGCTTCTCAAAATTATAGTTAGTAAAAATTATACCTTTAGAAGGACCAAGCACTCCTCCTCCCCAAGAGTGTTGCAATGTGAGCTTTTGAGTGCACCAAAATTTCTCCTTCAGAGCTGGATGTATACTGCTTAACATCCAGTATAAAGAAGAGTCCCGAGGAACCCAAAAGCTTGCCAATTATTTTGCGAGGTGTTTTTCCTCCCCTGGGGAGTTATGGTGGTTCCCAATAAAAGGAATGTGTTTTTTCTTGCACTGGTCAACACCACTTCAGCAGCCAGTAGGGTGCATGACAATGAGATAAATGGTGATGATAACCTCATAGTGCCAACATTATTCCTGCACCAGACAATGTTTTCATGGTGAATAGTGTGACAAAAACAGCATTGTAGGATCAGGTGCCTGTTTCTTCTTTGTTACTTCCAACACTCTGCTATTTTAAGAAGAAATATAGATGTGGTCAATTTTATGCTTCACATAGCAGCAGGGAGGAGTACATAGCAATTCATGTGGAGTGGTGGCAAACACATTACTTCAATGGAACTTAAGGGAACTGTTTGCCAAAACTTGCTGGAACATTACATTCTGTACAATTCAGAAAGTGTCACATCACTGATTTTCTTTGTTAGAATCTCCCATTCAGAAATGGCTTAAAATCAGCCAAGAACACTTTTTTTGGGTCCATTTTCTTTTCTAAAGTGTAGCTGTAATGGTTAGCGAGAGCCAGTGTGGCCTAGTGGTTAGAGTGTTGGACTGGGACTCAGGAGATCAGGTTCCTAGTCCCCATTCGGCCATGAAGCTCAGTGGGTGACTTTTGGGCCAGTCGCTGACTTAGCCTAACCTACCTCACAGGGTTGTTGTGAGGATAAAATTGAGAGGAGGAGGATTATGTAAGCCGCCTCGGTGTTTCCTTGCAGGAAAAAAGGCTGGGATATAAATATAATAAAGTTTAAACCAGTGTACAAGTTAGCTAAACGGCAACACTTGTAAAAGGCCTAAGAACATGCAGTAACATGACAATTTCCCCATCGTTGATTGTGGGGACATGGCCTCACCCTTTACTTGGGTATCCCAGTGCTAACATCCACCACCTGTGGGGAAAATGATCCCACCTATGCGGTTTCTTTTTTGTACCAATGTTTTGTATTTCGTGGCCTAAGGAACTCCCTGACACTATAACTCAGAGTTCCATAAGTCAAACCCTTTCTGCTGTCACCAATTCTCTTAGAGTACTTTAAAACAGGTGCAGAACCTCAGAGCAGGGGACTAAATCTTGCCCTCCACAGTTCCCCACATCCTTCCCCCCCCCATCCACCAAACTGGTTTTAGTCTGTGGTTCTAACTTTTTTTTATTCTGTTGTTTGTTTTTGTGATACATTTGATTTTCATAGTAGATCACCCTGATAATGTCACTGAATTGTGACATTTATTTATTATATTTATTTATTATTTATTTATTATTTATACCCCACCTTTTTCCTGCAAGGAACCCAAGGCAGCTTACATAATCCTCCACTCCATTTTATCTTCACAACAACCCTGTGAGGTAGGTTAGGCTGAGAGTCAGTGACTGGCCCAAAGTCACCCAGTGAGTTTCATGTAAGCATAATAAGTGTGAAGAAAAGTGGCAGTCTCCCCTGCACCCCACCCCCACATGTAACAAGTGCAATCCCAGCTAGAGGCTGAGAGCCTTCATGAAAAATGTACATAGTTCCTCTGAAGACTCTAGGTGTCAAGAGTCTCTGCAAATAGGCATAGTTCTCTTTGCTCTCCTGTGCCTTGTGGTATTCGCACGCAAATGTTGTCCCAAAGCCCTCTGGTCCTGAGGCCACCCCTCTTCTGGCCTAGCCCAGATGAAGTTCATCCTGATTGGCCAAGGACAGCCAAGCCTAACGGAAAGGAGGGGGGGGAGAATCTATACTGCCAAGCTGTGGCTTCTAGTTTGAGTGTCTGGATGCGAAGGCACAGTAGGGCTTTTTGCTGAGGCAAGCCCTAAGAAGACCAACCCCAGGCAAGGAGTGCCTGGGTATTTATATAGTAAGGGACTAGTTTTTGTTGTTTTGTAGCTCTACTTGTGTATACCAAAGTGTCTCTCTACAATAAAAGGTGGGGAATGAGGGAAGAGAAAGGTAATCTGTTTACCTTAAATAAACTTTCCTGGTTTTACCCCACATGGTGTGAGTGGTTCCTCTGTGGTTCAGTGCTAAATCCAGTGTATAGAGGAAGGGCAAGGCCCTGAGAGAATCAGGTCAAGATGGCAGAACTAAGGCTGGCAGTTTTGCACCTTTGATCTCTCGTCTTGAAGAAAGGACCAGTTGGCAGTCACTATAAGAATACAGTATGAAAACTAGCTGTTAATTCTCTCATCACAACAAAAAAAGGGAGAGAGAAGGTTAAACAAAATGCCAAGAGGTTTCACATCCTTTATTACAAAAATAAGTGTTAAAGCTCAAGACGATCGGAGGGAGGATTATTTTACAGCAGAAGTAATATCCATCCCCAACTTGATGTTGGGTTTTGCATAGGCAGAACGAGATTACCACCTGACATCGAGATTATCACCTGACCTGGTGGGTGTCTCTTGAGTTCAAGTACACAAGGCCTTTGGTCACGAGACATGGTCTCGAGGTGATGTGACTCAGCAACCTTGAACAGGTTTAGCAGATCAACATGTTGATGAATAGGTTATACAACTGGGGTGAGTAATATCCTATTTATAGATACAGAGGGTCTGCGGTATATAAGCTAACACACTTGCTGATAGCTTCACTCATTCTTGCTTCCTTCATTCCTTCTCCTTGCTGTCTCTCGTCTCGACTTGATCTGGACTTCACTTCATCTAGCCTTACCACTGGGGTATAGGATTTGAGTCTGCAATGATGTAGTGAGTAGAGATGCATTGATTGCCTTAATCCCATGTAATTGGGTCTTACAATAAACTCTTTAATCTTTATTAACTGCTGTTATCTCCTCCTTCCGCCTGCGGTGATTGGGACTCGAGGGTCATTGGCTAGGGGAGCTTTTGAACCCGGGTCAGTCCAGCTCTCACACTTAATACTTCTCGCCAACATGAAAGTTTGTGCCTTTAGGGTTAGAACCATTTCTCTAGTATTTTTCCTTTCCTTTTTTTTCTTCTTTTCTTTTTAAAAGAGCAGGATGCAGAGTGTGGGTACAGGGAGGAGACACACAGCAACTTGGTAGAGACGAAAGGAGTCCAGTGGATGCGCCCAAATGGGGCCAAACATCCAAGCAGCAGTCTTTGGATAAACCAACCATTGTTATCACAATGTGGATAATGTTTCCTTCGGTGAATGGAGAGATTGCACTGCACCCAGTCACAGTACAGAACTACAAGAGGAAGATGGCAACAGTTAACATGAGACTCTGCGAACTCTCTCTCTCTCTCTCTCTCTCTCTCTTCACTCTCATCCTCCACACACACACACTCACACACACACCCTTAGACTTCCTAACAATGCTCCCTTTTCAGAAAGCAAACAACATTCATTAAGTACAGGCACCAACTTAGCTTTTCATCTGGCACTGGGTGGGAAACTTGCAGACCAATTTCAAATGCCCTCTGCAAGCCATCAGTTGAGATCTCTGGCAAGAGAGGAAGAGAGAAAAGAGGGATGGCAAAAAGAGAGAGAGAGAGAGAGAGAGAGAGAGAGAAAAGAGGGAGTGACCTCACCCACTTTTGGCTCTGGTTCCACCCTCTGTTGGCTTCAGCCCCCACCCACTGGTGACATACAACCCTCAAGAGATGGCCCCTGAAGGAATGCAGGTCTTCAACACCTATTTTACCCTTACAATGTACCTGAGAGGTAGGCTAGGGAGAGAAATGGTGTGGCGTAATGGTTAGGGTGTCAGACTGGGACTCGGGAGATCCAGGTTCAAGTCCCCACTTGGCCATGAAGCACACTGGGTGACTTTGGGCCAGTCGCTGACTCTCAGCCTAACCTACCTCACAGCGTTGTTGTGAGGATAAAGGGAGAGGAGGATCATGTAAGCCACCTTGAGTTCCTTGCAGAGAAAAAGGTGGGGTATAAATAAATGGAGACTACCCACGGTCAACCGGTGAGCTTCAGGGCTGCGGAGGGACTTGAACTCAGGTCTCCGCAGTCTGAGTCCAACACAATAACCACTCCTAAAGGGGGAGGCAACCTGGAGCCTTACAGATATTTTGGACTACACTTCCCATAAAACCCAGCCAGCATGGCCAGTGGTCAGGGATTGTGGAAATTGTAATCCAACAATGTCCGGAGGATACTAAGTTGCCTGCTGCTGCATTGCTAAGTAGGAAACAGCTGCAGCCAAACCTACTGACCATCTCTACCTCAGCCTCATTTGTCAGCAATACATTGTTAACCACACAATCCTAACGGTATGCAAATTAACAGCTGGCCTACAGGTCGCATTGCATTGCCGCCCTGATCATCCCATTGCAAGATCAGTCGCTTGTTCCAATATTAAATCATTTGTGGCTTGCCCTTTTGGTTACTGCTGTTACTTCATTAAAAAAAAATGACAAAGTCAATTACAATTCATCACAACCATTCACCCCATGCCAATAATTTGACCCAAAACATCCGATGCTGAGGGAAATCTATCCGTCAGCTCAATATCTGCCATTTTCCAAAAGATATGAAGGCCCATTTTTGCTTCGCGAAACAGATAAGGCAACTCAGGGTTCCCCCCCCAAAACGATTTTTAACAACGTTTGGATCTGTGTTAATTGGTTTTGCAACAGATCGGAGCCTTCATTAGCACTTATTAATTTGCTTATTCACAGCCAACTCGAAGCCCTGCAAAATGGATTTTTTCCCTTCATATTAACCAGGGGGTCAGATGAAACTAATGCAGAGTTATCTGTAATTAGTAAACATTTATGCAGATTGTCAAGCTTGTACCCTTTTCCCATCCCCATCTCCCAACCATATATTGGTTGTTTACAGGGCTTTTTTTCTGGTGGAACTCACCGGAACTGAGTTCCAGCACCTTTTCTTCTATTAATTGCATTACAATTTAATCGCCATCTACTCCCGAGGAAACATAATCCAAGAGTTCCGGTACCTTTTTCTCCAGAAAAAAAGCACTGGTTGTTTACCATTTGTTTTTATACAATTTGTTTTAAAGCAACACTGGAGTGAAAAATGGAAGTAAGAGTGAAAGATCCATGGAAACAGCGTTTAAGTGTTGCTATTAAGGTCAGATAAATTATTGACCTGCATTAGATCATTCTGAAAGATAAAAAAAACCTGCCACTTTAGTATCCTAACAAACATGTAACCAAACATAATAATTAAGGGGGTGGGAATATTCTTTACAAAAACAGTTAGGGAAACTGACATTTCAAGACAAAGATCAATGCAACGGTTCCTCCATAGGCACTGAGCATTTTTTTTTAAATGGAGAAAAGTCAAACTACTCATCCGGAGAAGAAGCCTCTAGAAATCCAATGAAGGCATTTTGGGGTGCTGGTGGCAACTAGGTGTTTCTCAGTGGAAAAAGAATGCTGAATTAAAAAGCCTAGGTTGCAAGATTTTATTCCCCCCCCCCCCCGTTTGCCCATCATCTTGGGATATGGCTGCCATTTCCAGAATCGTTACACAAAGACGTGTGCATTCCAAAGTAAGTA
The DNA here is from genome assembly GCA_021292165.1 of Shinisaurus crocodilurus. Taxonomy (NCBI): domain Eukaryota; kingdom Metazoa; phylum Chordata; class Lepidosauria; order Squamata; family Shinisauridae; genus Shinisaurus; species Shinisaurus crocodilurus. The sequence continues at coordinate 37,679,574 of CM037884.1, read as the reverse complement.
TTGGGCTGCCCCAGATCTTACAGCTACACAGCCAGTACATTGTGGTCATTAGGGGTGGTGCCAAGGGTAGGCATGGTCGGGCAGCTGTCGAGGGCCCATACCCCAGTGGGGGCCCACTGACAAGAGTGCCCTGGAGTTGCTCCTCTTCCTCACCGCTACAACCTGCTTGTTCACCTGCCTCTCGATCTGGCCCAGATAATGGAGGTGGTGAGGAGAAGCAGGAGATGCCACAGCCTATTGCTCACTGGCCTCTGCCTGTCAAGCAAGCAAGTGGTAGCCATGATGAGAAAGAGGAGGAGCAAGAGCTGCTGGTGACAACAGCGGTGAGAAGGTAGACTCACTGAGACGGCCTTGCCCAAGGGTCCTCCAAAACCTGGTGCCGGCTCATGACACCTAGTAGAGCTAATCCATTTAAATCTGCAGCTCTTCCTCCATTCCATTATAAGACTGCCCAGGCAGACTTCTTGACTCCAACATCAAGTTAGACGTTTTCCCCTCCTCTTCTCTCCCCTTGACTCCAGTTGTCAACCTGCCTTTTGTACATTTTGCCTGAGGAAGAGATCTGAAGATCTCAAAAGCTTGACCACAATTGTGTACTTATTTGGGCTGGTCCCAAGAAAGGTATTGCCTAATTGTGGAGAAAGCCAACCTAAGCCCCCTGCCTGACACACACACACTCACCAAGGAGGGGGGAAGGAGACCCCAGGGGCGGGGGAGACGCTAGTCTCCACAGATGACAAAGGGGACAAACAACATCTGCATAGAATCACCCAGGGGGAAGGCAGGAAGCATCACCAGGTTCGTCAATGCTCTCGCATATCAGCCCCATCTACATAAGACTTGAATACCTCTCCAGAGCAGACACTTCGGCACCCCTAAGAAATGGCCACTCAACCATAGGATGGGACCATTAAGCAAGTGGCTTCAAAGGGACCCCATCCCCACGGGGGGGGGGGGGCGTCCACCCCACCTGACCCAAAAGGCTGCCCCTCAGGGAGGGTCTCAACCCACCTGATCACGGAGGGAAGGGCTACCTGAAACACCAAGGTATAAAACACCCTGCGCAAGGGAAACTAGTGTTGGACATGATCAGCAATCTTGCCCATGCTTGGGGTAAGGGAACGAAGGATCGACAACCCCGGGTAGCAGCACCCGGCGTGCTCCAGCTAGCTGAAATCACTGGCCGCTTGGGTTGACCGGACCCCCGGGAAACCAAGCTGAAATCACTCACAAGCCGCTTGGGTAGACCGGGCCTCCGCCGGGAACCCAGCTAGCCGCTTGGGCAGACCGGGCCTCCGCCGGGAACCCAGCTAGCCGCTTAGGCAGACCGGGCCTCCGCCGGGAACCCAGCTAGCCACGTGCGGTCAACCGGGCCTCTGCTGGGGCCCGAGCTGAACTAACTAGCTGAGAGCCCTGAATCACGGTGTCCTTGAGACTTCTTGCTTGTTTACTTTGTACCGTACTGATAAGCTGTATTGCTGGCGTGGTCTGGGTTTGTGAAGGTAATTTTGTAAATAACTTGTTTTCTAAAATATACTTTTGTGGCTATAAGTTATCCCTTTGTTCTGGGCTAAGGGGTGAGGCGCTGGGGACCTCGGAGAAGGCCCGCCCCAGGACTCGCTACCCCCTTAGCATTGAACCCGCGCAGAAGACCAGGTTGTCGGTCTTCCACTCCTAACTGTGGATTTGGAATTAAAATACAGCAGGTTGCAACAAAACACTCAGCAGGGCAGAACTGAAGAATCTAAGGCTGTAGGCAAAACCTGGCGGGGGGGGGGATGGCCATGCCCCCTTCCCCTAGCCCCACCTTCTTACTCCGGCTGCCAGTTCCCCCCTTTTGTGCAGTTCCCCCCCCCTTCTAAAGGTTGAAATGCCTCTCTTAAAGTTTAATTACTGGCAGTAAGAGCTTTAAGCTTTAAATATGTTGGTATTTTTGGCCCTGCCCCTTTTGCCTTCAGGCCTGTCCACCACTGGACCACCACCACCACCCCAGTGTCTCCAAATGGAATTTGGCCCTTGGGCTGGAAGAGGTTGAACACCCCTGTTGGCCTCTCCCCCCTCCTCTAGCGGGTGAATAGTGAATGAGGCAATCACAAGGCTTCTAAGTTTGGAGATACAGACCCTGCAGCAGTCACAGATGCCAACACTGTCCCCATATGTACTCTGGCAACACTATTGCAGGACCTAATACTGACATCCACAGCATCAGGGGTTCATACACCTGCTTATCTTCCAATGGAGATCATCATCATCAGGCGATCACTCTTGACCGAGTAAGATTGTCTTCCAGGATAAAAGGAGGAAATTCTAAAGAAGATTGTGTAGACTCTAGCGATGGGTCCGTAAGTGACTCTGGAGGCCAATTCTAGATCCACCACAGCTTCCCACAGTGAGGACACAGGTTACCAGATGGAAGATGGTCCTGTAAAGGATTCATTTGACGTGCTTTTCGCTTAGCACGTTTCTCCCTTTCACCTTGCACTCGGGCTTCTTCAAAGTCCATGGAACCTTTGTGAAAGGCCAACCTCCATTTAGATCGTTCATGGGCCAGAGCTTCCCAGTTTTCGATGTTTATATTGCATTTTTTTAGATTAGCCTTATGAACATCTTTAAACCTCTTATATTGACCACCGATATTCCGCTTTCCATCCTTGAGTTGGGAATAAAGTAAACTGCTTGGGAGACGGCAGTCAGGCATTCGAACAACATGACCGGTCCACTGAAGTTAGCGTTGAAGGATCATTTTTTCAACGCTAGTAGTCTTTGCTTCTTCCAGTACCACTGACATTTGTTTGCCTATCTTCCCCAAGTAATTCACAGGATTTTCCGGAGGCAACGTTGATGAAATCTTTCAAGGAGGTGGAAGTGACGTTTATAGATAGTCCATGTTTCGCAGCATACAATAAAGTTGGTAATACAATGGCTTCATAAACCAGTGTTTTGGTCTTCTTACAAACATCCCGATCCTCGAACACTCTATGTTTCGTTCGAGAATACGCGGCACTTGCAGAGGCGGAGCTCAAACGATGCTGGATTTCACTGTCGATGTAGCTGTAACAGAAAGATAGCTGCCAAGATAGAGAAAATGATCGACATTTTCCAGTATTGTCCCGCCAAGCTGGATAGATGGCATCACCAAAGGGTTAGCTTGCACTTGCTGATGAAGCACTTTGGTTTTTGATGTTAAGTGAGGACCAAGTTTTTCGTATGCTTCTGCAAAAGCATTAGGATAGTTTTGGAGATCATCCTCTGAATTGCGGAGACCACATTATCATCAGCATAGTGAAGTTCCACAATGGAGGTTGTAATTACCTTACTTTTTGCTTTCAGCCTGCTGAGATTAAAAAGCTTTCCATCTGTTCGATATATCAATTCCCACACCAGTGGAAGTTTCCCCTCGACAAGATGTAACATCATGGCCGATGAAATAGCAAATAATGTTGGGGCGATAACACATCCCTGTTTAACACTGATCCCACTTTAAATGGAGCACATGAGAGCCGTTGTTGTCCAAACCGTAGCCGTCATGTCATGGAGAAGTCGCAAGATATTCACAAATTTTATTGGGGCATCCAATTTTCATAAGGATAGTCCAGAGAGCTGTACGGTCTACAGTATCAAAGGCCTTAGCCAAATCAATAAATGCCATATAAAGGGGTTGATTTTGCTCCCGGCATTTTCTTGGAGCTGACGTGCAGTAAAAATCATGTCTACTGTCCTCTAGAGGGGCGGAAACCATATTGAGTTTCAGGGAGGATCTCTTCTGAAATAGATAGAAGACGGTTTGCGAGAATCCTAGCAAATATTTTACCTGCGGTAGCTAAGAGAGAAATGCCCCGATAGTTTCCACAGTCTGATCTATCACCCTTCTTAAAGAGGGTGATAATTATGGCATCCCTGAAGTCTTCTGGGATCTCTTCTCTTATCCAGATTTTTTCGATGAGTTTATGAAGATGTTGTACAAGTTCGGGGGGGCCTTCTTTAAAGATTTCAGCGGGAAATGGAGATATGCCATCATTCATCAGCAATGCCCTATTGCAGGGCTGGGCTGAAAGTTAGATTCTCCAGATGTTCTGGACTTCAGCTCCCAGCATTCCTGACCACTGACCACACTGGCAGTGGCTTCTAAAAGATCTGGAGATCTACCTTCTGTTCTGCATTCTACACAGGAGGAACAGGCTGGTAGCTAGCTACACAAAAAGAATAGACAGGACAAGATTCTGACATCAGGAATGACAAGGTTCAGAAACCAGTAGGGAAAACATTTCAGCTTCCCAGGACACTGAATGACCTTATGGTGGCCCTTCTTGAACAAAGGAATTCCAAAGACATATCAACAGGAAATTGCTGAAGTACAATTCCTCTAGAGATTCAATGCTATTCCTGAGGCTTGAATAAGGAGAAAGGCTGTGTGTTTTTAAATGATACTACGTATGTTAATTGGCTCAACCATTAAGATTATCACTGTCTGTACTTTTTGCATTTCAATTCCTTCTGACAACACAGTTTACATCTCCCCACCCCAGCCTATGTATGTGTGTATCTATATATCTGCCAATTTGAGGTTAACAATATTTATTTTTATTATATTTATATCCCTCCTTTTTCCTGCAAGGAACACAAGGTGGCTTACATAATCATCACTCCTCTCCATTTTATCCTCACAACAACCCTGTGAAGTAGGCTAGGCTGAGAGTCAGCGACTGGCCCAAAGTCACCCAGTGAGCTTCATGGCCGAGTGGGGACTAGAACCCGGGTCTCCCGAGTCCCAGTCCAACACTCGAACCATTACGCTATACTGGCTCTACTACACTAACCCTATGCCACAGTGATGGAAGTGGACAATGTCTACAAAAACCTATGCCAAAATAAATTAGTTAGGCCTTTAAGGTGCCACAAGAAACTGCGTTTTAGTATCCTTAGTGACTGTTCTGTTCCAATTCAAAAGGTGTGGAGAAGGAGGGAGTCAAGCTAGTCTCGCTGAAGGAGGCGACTTGCCCTGCTGTAATCTGTGCTAATGAATTGGAGCAAAGAAAGAATCCAGATGAAAAACAAGGTTGGGGAAAAGAAGGTGGAATTTGATGATCCTTATCATGCCTCTGCCCATGGGCAAAGCATTATAGCAGTAAGTATGTGAGGGGAGGAGGGAGTGTGAGAGGAGTGTGGAATGTTGAGAGTCTGCTGATTGGCTGAGAGAGTGAGAAGGGGTGGTGAAGCCTGTGGTAATAAGCAGTGGGCAGTGCTGTTCAGGAGGGGAGTCTGAAGAGAGGGGAGGAGAGAGGGAAAGAGTGGGTTTTTGCAAGAAGTTCGAGTGGAGTTGGAGTATTGGAGATGCAGTAGTCTGAGAGAGAGAGAGAGAGAGAGAGAGAGAGAGAGAGAGAGAGAGAGAGAGAGAGAGTTTTCAAAGTTAAGGAATCTCTTAACATTATCTATTTCCCTACCCTTAATTGTAATTAAACAAACTTGTTTCCTTTTTAAAACTTAAAGGAGTGGTCTGATAAGTTACCCTGAAGGGGTTGGTGGCAGTGGAGGAGATTAAGAGTGTGCTGATTTTTGAAGCGCTTGCAGAGGTGGTGGGAAGGACAAGGTGGAGACAGAGTGGAGGCCTGACAGGTGGTGGCAGCGTCAGAATCTGACCAGTAGTAAAGCTTCGGGTTTGAATCACAGTGAGGTGTCCTGACAATCCTCTTTC